>CM049794.1:1297422-1471763 GCA_027422405.1 Ptychobarbus kaznakovi
TAGAAGAAAAAAAAAGTGTGCTTTTGTCATTTTTATTAAGTTAGTTGTAGGGCCTTTTGAAATTTCTATATATAAATTTTTTTTTTTACTTTTATTTTTTATGTTTTTATTTTAGCTTTAAAGATTTTGTAATTTTGTTGTTTTTGTCATTTTTATTTTTTTTTTTAAATGTCTATATAGTTTTTAATTATTATTTTGAATTAGTTATTTTTATATTTTCTGTTTTCATTGTAATTTTAGGTAAAGCTGTAATTTTTTATGTATTAGTCATTTTTATTAGTTTTTGTATTTTTATTGGCAATATAGTTTTTTTTAGTTATATATATATATAGAGAGAGAGAGAGAGAGAGAGAGAGGGAGGGAGGGAGAGAGAGAGAGCGAGAGAGCGAGAGAGAGAGAGAGAGAAGAGGGAGAGAGAGAGAGCGAGGAGAGAGAGAGAGAGACAGAGACAGAGACAGAGACAGAGACAGAGACAGAGACAGAGAGAGAGAGAGGGAGGAGGGAGAGAGAGAGAGAGTGAGAGAGAGAGAGAAGAGAGAGAGAGAGACAGAGACAGAGACAGAGACAGAGAGGAGAGATGAGAGAAGAGGGCGAGAGAGAGAGAGAGAGAGAGAGAGAATTTAAATGTAGCCATGTAGTCTCAGGAATAATAGTTATTTTTCAGTTTCTTTATGAAATTGGATGGATGGTCAAGTCAATAGCATTGCATTGTTGAACAGATGTAGTATGCTTTGTTGTTTGCTACAAACTTCATCAAGTGTAGCAGGTCGTCTGGATGATGTATGCATGCAGTAAATGTGCGTGCTGTGTGCAGTACAGAAACATTATGATAGTGTGCTGCTTGTGTTGGGGTGGAGGACAGAGATGAGCGCTGGGTCAGTAATCACACAGTGATCTGTCCCGCTGCCGCATGCCCTGCTTTAAATTCAGCTTTGGGCTTCAGTGTTGTGAGGCTTTTCTTAGAGGTAAACCCGACAGAATAGATTTAGATGAAACACTTTCCAAAGATTATTAGCATTCTTTGTTTTTGCTCTTTTGCTTTCATGATGCAAAACATTCATGAATATTTTTGGCTTCAATCAATTTTGGCTTGGAATGAACTTCCCACCCTCATCCAGAACGCTGAATCCCTGACAATGTTCAAGCGACACCTGAAAACTCATCTCTTCCGTCATCACTTGACTTCATCTTATAAAAAATTAAAAATAAATAAAAATAAAAAAACAACTTCGCTCCATTTCCTTAACTTTGCTCTCTTTTCCCTAAACTCTCTCTGTCTGGCTAGATTTTGCTCTGAACACTGCCTAGACATTTTTATTATAAGCATTTCCAATGTCTGTTTGCATCTTTATAATGTATCGCTTATTGTATTCCTCGATTGTAAGTCGCTTTGGAATAAAAGCGTCTGCTAAATGAATAAATGTAAATGCAATCGAAATATTATTTTATTTTGTAAACATTTTCATTATAGATGGTTTTTTCTCTCACATATCTCACATAACCAGACTTTTAATATGCATCGTAAAGTTTAGTTCATAAATAATGTCTTGTTCATAAATAATGTAAATTATTAACTATAATTATTTAATTATATACACATAATTAATAATGAATATATTCTTAATTATTTAAGTTACTGTCAGGTCCCGTCTTGTGTTCCCGCCTCTTGTTTCCTTATATGGTTAGTTTCCTGTCCTGTTTCATGTCATTATGAGTAAATTCTATTCAGGTGTGTGTGATTATGAGTTTATTACCAAGTGTATTTAAGTCCTGTTTGTTGAGTTCAACGTCGTCTGGTCTAATCGTTATTCCGGTGTTTCTGTCTGTCTGCATTGCCCTGTCTTACCTTGATGTCGTCATTAAAGACTCTTATTTTGAATTAGCTCCTCGTCTGCGTGTTCCTGTTTCCTCCTGCGTGTGGACACGTGACAGTTTACTAATAATTAAAGAATTAACAATCTATTTAATAAATACAAATATTTAGATTATATGTGATAATTTATTACAGTTAATTAAGAAATATCTTAAAATGATCAAATATCATAAAAAGTAATGTATTAATGTTAAATAACTTGAAATAAATATACATATTGACTTATAAAGCCACTTTTTGAATCTTTAATGCTTCCATCTAATATAATATATGTAATCAGTTTGAGTCTATTAAAAATAAATAATGAGGCCTGATATAAAATATTGTTGAGCCCCTAAATGATTCATGTTTCACCAGATTTTGACATATATCAAGTAAAATTATAAAATAATAATATTATATATTATTTTCTGTTTTTACTTACTGTTTTAGTAATTTACTTTATTTAGATTTAGTTGCTGTAGCACTTAGTATTTTTTTTTATATATTTACATGTTCTGTTTTCACTTAAATTTGAGTTATTTAGTAATTTGTTTTGTTTTTTGCTGTTTTTTTATTTATATAGTGTTTATTATTTTGTATTTATTAATTTGAGTACCTCAACCTTAAATGAAAATGATAAATGTAGCCTTGGCATTTTCATATATTATTTTATCTTATTTCAGTTTTATTTTAATAAAAACAAAAAAAGTATTTATTTTGCTTAATTTCAGTTTAATTTCAGTAAATCTTAAACTTATTTTCTTTCAGTTGGTTGCAAAACAACATTTCAATTTTCTTTTCTTTTTTTCAAGTTTGCATTTTTATGTAGCCCACTAGTTATGTTTAATTTGACTTGTTTTATTTCAATGAACAAAATAATATTTTTGTAACTAATTATATGGTAGTTTAAGGGTATTAACGCTGTCGAATTAATCAATTATGAAGCAAAATTAGGCCTCACTTGAGCTGTAAAGCCGCTCTTAAAGACAAAAGTGTCAGCTTAATTCGGTTCAGATTTAGCTCAAATGCTAGTGTCATGGAAAGCGCTATCGATGTGATTCTGAATATGAATCATCTTTTAAACCCATATGGCACAAGGGTGAGTAAATGGCGACAGAGTTTTTATTTCCCACTTTAAACAAACTGCAAACGGCACGATGAAGTTCGCTGGAGATGGCTTTTCCGCACGAGAGATTCGCATTATTACCAGTGTTGGGAGTAAGTAGTTACATGTAACTAAACTACGTAATTTAATTACAAAATAAAAGTATTGTAATCAGTACTGAGAAAAATGTGTAATTAAATGACAGATACTTATGAAAATGTTAAGGATTACAAAGAGGGTTACATCTGATGTATTTTTTCACACACACTCCCACATACAGATTTAATTGATTTCTTTCATAAATTACATTAGCTATGTTTCCATCAAAAGATTCAAATTAAACTTATGCGCAAAACTTGAATATCGCATAAAACACGTGCGAATAAAGCACCGTTTCCATCCAGCAAGTCAAAGAGATCAAAACCGTCACTTCCTGGTAAACTGTGGCACTAAATATCACTAAGAATATAGGAGAAGCCACTGAACATAGGCCTAATCATTTTCATATATGATTAATTTACTTGCAACTCGTGCAAACGAGACATAATAAATGCGGTCTTTACTTTCAGAGGCGGATGCCTGCTGTTTGGGACGCAGTCGTGTAAGACAATTATACAGAAATACTTTTCAGAATTACCATAACAACATATGAATGCTATGAACGATCAAGTTATCCCGTCTAATAGCACCATGTCACATGACTTTTTCGATTCGCATGGAGCAATTTATTCGGTAAATGTGTTTCCATCGTAGTTTATGCACATTTTTTCTTATCGGATATAATAAATGTATCATACACAAATATGCGCATACGGTTTTTTATGCGCATTTTTAGAATTTATGCGCATCTTGGCGTTTCCATCCAGGATTTTTTATGCGATATTCCAAAATGTGCATAAATTAGGTGGATGGAAACGTAGCTAGTGACAGCTCTAAAATATGAAACAAAATGTTTCCGAAGTTTATATGCTTATTCGATTATCTCTTATTTCATATGGGTTTATGTATATGCTTTTATTTTTTAAGATTAACTCTTTTTTCATAGCCATGCAAAGATTTGATTTCAAAAACAGTATAATGCTATTCTATTATCCTTGTTATGATTTTAAATCTGTCTTTATCCTCAGCATGATTTTAAAGTAAGTCTGATTTTGAGGTGGCTGTGCTTCAAAGGGGACATTGGATGCCCATTTTCCACAAGTTGGTATGATTCTTTAGGGTCTTCTTGAAATGGTCTCAGTGGTCGTGTAAAACAACACCCTTTTACCTTGTCAAAAACAGCTCTGTTCACAGTGACTCGTTTTGGTGCATATCTCTTTACATGCTAATGATCACTGCTCACCCCACCTCTCTTTCTCTGGAAGTGATCATCCTTGAGTTTTTACTTTTTTAAAAACATTCCTTGAATTGTCCTCAATCAGAAAACAGTCTGGAGTAAAATATTTGCGCAGCCAGGCATAAACTAATTTAGTGAAAGTGAAGTGATGTGTGGCCAAGTATGGTGACCCATACTCAGAATGTGTGCTCTGCATTTAACCCATCCAAGTGCACACACTCCGTAGTGAACACGTGTGCGCGCACACACACACACACACACACACACACACACACACACACACACACACACACACACACACACACACACACACACACACACACACACACACACACACACACACACACACCCACACACACACACACACACACACACACACACACACACACACAATAAATACATTATTAAAGTAATGTAACTAAAGTAATTGAAAAGTTACTACTTATTACATTTTAAGTAGGGTAACTTGTAATCTGTAACCTATTACATTTCCAAAGTAACCTTCCCAACATTGATTAAAACACACACCAAACACGTCTTGCCGCATATGATTTCTTTTATTTTCCACCAGACTTCAGGATCCCAGTTGGTGGCTTTCATATGCACGCAAAACGACTGTCAAGTGAACGCGCTCCTCCTCGTGAACGCGAGTGAGGTGTTTGTAATGGCCTCGGCTGAATGTTAACGAGCTGCTCAGGCTCATTGACGGTGCCGTGACTCATCGCGCGGCGCGCCGTATTGACAGATGAAAACAGCTATGTTTAGCATGCCAATAGAGCTCTTTGTGAGGTTTTGTTAATGGCACTGCCTAGCCGTCGGCAGCGACGTTTGAGTCGATGTCTCGGGTGATTCGGCTCTCGATGAGTGTGTGACTCTCACATATTCAGCTCCAGATGAATGTTGATGGGAAGAGCGACTCACAGAAGATGAAGACGGGGTTTCATATTACCTCAGGGGCACGTGTAGAATTTTGTGCGCAAAACAGACTCAATGTGAGCACGAGAGAGTTTGATTGGGAAGAATTTGCATGTGGGCTATAAAAACCAAAACAGATTGACTGTGCTATTTGAAATAATAAGAAAATACACTGCAAAAAATATTATTTTTCTAAAACAAAAATCTAAATATTCTTAAGTCAAGACAGCTATATCAGATGAAAAATACTTTGAGATATTAAGGGGTCATTCACACAGAACACGTCTTTGTATCTAAAGGGAGATGAGAGAGTCTGTATTAATTTTGGAGAAAGCGTAAGGTCTAACTCGGATCATGTGTGCCTTAATAACCAATCACATTACAGCTTGACGCCATTGCATTTCAGTCAGAGTTTTGCAAAACACTCAATCACCGTTTATGGATTTCATATGGAATGAATGTGGAGTGCCGTAAGCTGAATCCCATCTGTCGCAAACAGTCACTGACTTCTCTTATAAAACATCTTTCTTTTTGGTGGTAAACTCTAAAAATAGTTAAATCCAAAAGTATTGTTTTGTGTAAAACATGTTGAAGATTAGCAGGTAGGCTGTCGATTCATTAAATGAAAAGCCATTTCCTCTAAAAAGCTGTTTATTCAGCGTAGTGAAGCGGCTCCTCCATTGACATCCATTAAAAAAAGCGGCCTCCGGTCTCCTTTTCCATGTACTGCCAAAACAGAGGCATTAGAATTAGTCGTTATGGTTTTTCAGCTAAAGGTTGCACATTTGCCTTCTAGTGGATTTGGGCGAATGCCTCTTCCACCATGTTGCAGCCAAATAAAAATGGCATTATGGCCACAGCACCGGTGGTCACGATCTCGCGGCTTCAACAAAGTTCGTGCAGACAGCCACACCAGGAGTGTGCGGTGGCCAGCTCCCCTGCGTGCTTCAGCACTAAAAGAGCAATTTCTCTAAAAGAGCAACACGGGTGACCGCGTCGTTTTAAATGTCTTATCACCCACGTGTTTCTGGGTGTGGTCGTTTCTGGTGCTCAGGACGGTCACGATCTTTGCCTCACGTCTCTGGGCAATCAGCAAGTGAGGGAGCTTTCGTGGATGGTTCATTTTCTTCTTGTGGGGACATGACCATCTCGTAGTTGCATAATAGACTCCGCTATGTTAAAACATGCGGAGTCCCTCTGCCTCTGCTGCAATCTAGGCTTCGTCCCGGCATCCGAGGCGGCGATGTGTCCGGTGGAGTCAAAGGGGATTTGAGGGTCACAGTGAGGGCTTCCCCAAGAGGAGTTTCTCACCCTCAAGCGCTCCGCAGCGGTGGGGTTGCTGTGGGAGGGCTGGGACCTCTGCAGAACGGGGTACACCGCCCATTTCTTCGGTGCTCCCCCTGACGACCAGATGTCACTGCATCGAAGGGCGAGCTCTCTCTCTCCGGGGATGACGACCGGCTGCGTTGCCCCCTTCGGTGTATGTGGTAGCGTTGTCCGAGCTTAGACCCCTAAATTATTCATGTTTCACCAGATTTTGACATATAGCAAGTACAATTATAAATAAATCATATATAATATTATATATTATTTTCTGTTTTTATTTTAAAGTTTTAGTAATTTAGTTTATTTAGTTTTAGTTACTGTAGCACTTAGTATTTAATTTTTATATATTTACATTAAATTATGTTTTCACTTAAATTTTAGTTATTTAGTAATTAGTTTTGTTTTTGCTGTATTTATATTTATATAGTGTTTATTATTTTGTATTTATTAATTTGAGTACCTCAACCTTAAATGAAAATGATAAATGTTGCCTTGGCATTTTCATCTAGTTATTTTATCTTATTTCAGTTTTATTTTAATTAAAAAAATGAAATATTTATTTAGCTTAATTTCAGTTTAATTTCAGTAAATCTTAAACTTATTTTATTTCAGTTAGTTGCCAAAACAACATTTCTAATTTTCTTTTCTTTTTTTAAAGTTTACATTTTTATGTAGCCCACTAGTTATGTTTAATTTGACTTGTTTTATTTCAATTAAAAAACTATTTTTTTGTTAACTAATTATATGGTAGTTTAAGGGTATTAACGCTGTCGAATTAATCAATTATGAAGCAAAATTAGGCCTCACTTGAGCTGTAAAGCCGCTCTTAAAAAGACAAAAGTGTCAGCTTAATTCGGTTCAGATTTAGCTCAAATGCTAGTGTCATGGAAAGCGCTATCGATGCTGATACTGAATATGAATCATCTTTTAAACCCCATATGGCACAAGGGTGAGTAAATGGCGACAGAGTTTTTATTCCCACCTTTAAACAAACTGCAAACGGCACGATGAAGTTCGCTGGAGTGGCTTTTCCTCACGAGAGTTTCGCATTATTACCAGTGTTGGGGAGTAACTAGTTACATGTAACTAAACTACGTAATTTAATTACAAAATAAAAGTATTGTAATCAGTTACTGAGAAAAATGTGTAATTAAATGACAGTTACTTATGAAAATGTTAAGGATTACAAAGAGGGTTACATCTGATTTATTTTTTCACACACACTCCCACATACAGATTTAATTGATTTCTTTCATAAATTACATTAGCTATGTTTCCATCCAAAGATTCAAATTAAACTTATGCGCAAAACTTGAATATCGCATAAAACACGTGCGAATAAAGCACCGTTTCCATCCAGCAAGTCAAAGAGATCAAAATCGTCACTTCCTGGTAAACTGTGGCACTAAATATCACTAAGAATATAGGAGAAGCCACTGAATATAGGCCTAATAATTTTCATATATGACATAAATTACTTGCACCTCGAGCAAACGAGACATAATAAATGCGGTCATTACTTTCAGAGGCGGATGCCTGCTGTTTGGGAACGCAGTCGTGTAAGACAATTATACAGAAATACTTTTCAGAATTACCATAACAACATATGAATGCTATGAACGAGATCAAGTTATCCCGTCTAATAGCACCATGTCACATGACTTTTTCGATTCGCATGGAGGAATTTATTCGGTAAATGTGTTTCCATCGTAGTTTATGCAAATTTTTTCTTATCGGATAAAAAATGTATCCTACACAAATATGCGCATACGTTTTTTATGCGCATTATTAGAATTTATGCGCATCTTGGCGTTTCCATCCAGGATTTTTTATGCGATATTCCAAAATGCGCATAAAATTAGGTGGATGGAAACGTAGCTAGTGACAGCTCTAAAATATGAAACAAAAATGTTTCAGAAGTTTATAACATGCTTATTCGATTACTCTTATATTTCCTATATGGGTTTATGTATATGCTTTATTTTTTTAAGATTAACTCTTTTTTTCATAGCCATGCAAAGATTTGATTTCAAAAACAGTATCATAGCTATTCAATTATTCCTTGTTATGATTTTAAATCTGTCTTTATCCTCAGCATGATTTTAAAGTAAGTCTGATTGTATGGTGGCTGTGCTTCAAAGGGGACATCGAAAGCCCATTTTCCACAAGGTGGTATGATTCTTTAGGGTCTTCTTGAAATGGTCTCAGTGGTCGTGTAAAACAACACCCTTTCTACCTTGTCAAAAACAGCTCTGTTCACAGTGACTCGTTTCGGTGCATATCTCTTTGCATGCTAATGATCACTGCTCCCCCCCCTCTCTCTTCTCTTGAAGTGATCATCCTTGAGTTTTAACTTTTTAAAAAAAACTTGCCTTGAATTGTCCCTCAATCAGAAAACAGTCTGGAGTAAAATGATTTGCGCAGCCAGGCATAAATTAATTTAGTGAAAGTGAAGTGATGTGTGGCCAAGTATGGTGACCCATACTCGGAATTAGTGCTCTGCATTCAACCCATCCAAGTGCACACACACAGTAGTGAACACACACACACACACACACAGTGAACACACACCCGGGGCAGTTGGTAGCCATATTGCTGCGGCGCCCGGGGAGCAGTTGGGGGTTCGGTGCCTTGCTCAAGGGTCTCACCTCAGTCGTGGTATTGAAGGTGGAAGAGAGCGCTGGTTATTCACTCCAAAATCAAAATGGCTTGATAATTGAGACCGTTTAAGTTTTGGGGGGATTAAAAAAGGAGTGAATTTCTATCATTGTAGGGTGGTTGTGTCCACAAACAGCTAAAACACGTTTATATGCAAATTAAGATATTTTTCATCCAATGTCTCCTTTAAAATTAAAATATCATAATCTAAATTCAAGTGACGAAAGATTTGGAAAGTCTGACAGTAATCAGTGTTGAGCACTACTGTAAGGTTAACCCTGCCTGGTTAACATGCTTGAAAATGATTAACAGTTGAAAACATTAGACATTTAGAAAAGTAATCACATGTAATTATTAAAGTAATGTAACTAAAGTAATTGAAAAGTTACTACTTATTACATTTTAAGTAGGGTAACTTGTAATCTGTAACCTATTACATTTCCAAAGTAACCTTCCCAACATTGATTAAAACGCACACCAAACACGTGTCGCCGCTTATGATTTATTTTATTTTCCACCAGGCTTCAGGATCCCAGTTGGTGGCTTTCATATGCACGCAAAACGACTGTCAAGTGAACGCGCTCCTCCTCGTGAACTCGCGTGAGGTGTTTGTAATGGCCTCGGCTGAATGTTAACGAGCTGCTCAGGCTCATTGACGGTGCCGTGACTCATCGCGCGGCGCGCCGTATTGACAGATGAACACAGCTATGTTTAGCATGCCAATAGAGCTCTTTGTGAGGTTTTGTGAATGGCGCTGCCTAGCCGTCGGCGGCAACGTTTGAGTCGATGTCTCGGGTGATTCGGCTCTCGATGAGTGTGTGACTCTCACATATTCAGCTCCAGATGAATGTTGATGGGAAGAGCGACTCACAGAAGATGAAGACGCGGGTTTCATACACCTCAGGGGCGCGTGTAGAATATTGTGCCGCAAAACAGACTGAATGTGAGCATGAGAGAGTTTGATTGGGAAGAATTTGCATGTGGGCTATAAAAACCACGACAGATTGACTGTGCTATTTGAAATAATGAAAAAATACACTGCAAAAAATATACTTTTTCTAAAACCGAAATCTAAATATTCTTAAGTCAAGACAGCTATATTTACTTGAGATGGAAAATACTTTGAGATATTAAGGGGTCATTCACACAGAACGCATCTTTGTATCTAAAGGGAGATGAGAGAGTCTGTATTAATTTTTGGAGAAAGCGTAAGGGCTAACTCGGATCATGTGTGCCTTAATAACCAATCACATTACAGCCTTGACGCCATTGCATTTCAGTCAGAGTTGTGCAAAACACTCAATCACCGTTTATGGATTTCATATGGAATGAATGTGGAGTGCCGTAAGCTGAATCCCATCTGTCGCAAACAGTCACTGACTTCTCTTATAAAACATCATTCTTTTTGGTGGTAAACTCTAAAAATAGTTCAATCCAAAAGTGTTGTTTTGTGTAAAACATGTTGAAGATTAGCAGGTAGGCTGTCGATTCATTAAATGAAAAGCCATTTCCTCTAAAAAGCTGTTTATTCAGCGTAGTGAAGCCGCTCCTCCATTGACATCCATTAAAAAAAGCGGCCTCCGGTCTCCTTTTCCATGTACTGCCAAAACAGAGGCATTAGAATTAGCCGTTATGCTTTTTCAGCTAAAGGTTGCAGATTTGCCTTCTAGTGGATTTGGGCGAATGCCTCTTCCACCATGTTACAGCCAAATAAAAATGGCATTATGGCCACAGCACCGGTGGTCACGATCTCGCGGCTTCAACGAAGTTCGTGCAGACAGCCACACCAGGAGTGTGCGTGCTTCAGCACTAAAAGAGCAATTTCTCTAAAAGAGCAACACGGGTGACCGCGTCTTTTTAAATGTCTTATCACCCACGTGTTTCTGGGTGTGGTCGTTTCCTGGTGCCTCAGGACGGTTACGATCTTTGCCTCACGTCTCTGGGCATTCAGCAAGCTGAGGGAGCTTTCGTGGATGGTTCATTTTCTTCTTGTGGGGACATGATCATCTCGTAGTTGCATAATAGGCTCCGCTATGTCAAACATGCGGAGTCCCTCTGCCGCAATCTAGGCTTCGTCCCGGCACCCGAGGCGGCGATGTGTCCGGTGGAGTCAAAGGGGATTTGAGGGTCACAGTGAGGGCTTCCCCAAGAGGAGTTTCTCACCCCTCAAGCGCTCCGCAGCCGGTGGGGTTGCTGTTGGAGCGGGCTGGGACCTCTGCAGAACGGGGTACACCGCCCATTTCTTCGGTGCTCCCCCTGACGACCAGATGTCGATCACTGCATCGAAGGGCGAGCTCTCTCTCTCCGGGGATGACGACCCGGCTGCGTTGCCCCCTTCGGGTGTGGTAGCGTTGTCCGAGCCAGACCCAGAGATGACGGCTATGATTTCCCGGGCCGCCGAGAATGTCGGGCTCGTGTGGAATCCTCCACCTGGTCCCGATCCTTCGAGACTGGACGAGTGGTTTCTCAGTTGGGGCCGCGCTGATTCTCAGTCTCAGTCTTTGGGTCAACTGGGAAAAGAGCAAACTCATGCCAACGCAGAGGAACTCTTTTTTCGGTATGGAGTTGGATTCGGTCAACCAGACAATACGCCTCATGCAGGAATGTGCTCAGTCAGTGCTGAACTGCCTCAAGACTTTATCAGGCAGGACAGCGGTCACCACTTAAATTTTTTCAGAGGCTCCTGGGGTATATGGCTACATCTGCGGCAATATTTCTGCTCGGTCTGCTCCATATGAGACCGCTTCAGCACTGGCTCCATGGCCGAGTCCCGAGGTGGGGGTGGAAATCCGGTGCTCACCGGGTTCAGATTACACCGGCCTGCTGCAAAACCTTCAGCCTATGGACAGATCCCTCGTTCCTTCGGGCAGGAATGCCTGTGGTATTTACGGATGCCTTGGCCACCGGCTGGGGAGCCACGCACAACAGGCACACAGTGTCAGGGGTATGGACGGGTCCCCCACTCCACTATGGGTCTTGCATCATCCTGGGCGCTGGCTCGTGGTGCCTCGCTAGCAGATATCTGTAGAGCTGCTAGCTGGGTGACTCCTAACACGTTCTATAGCCTGCGTGTCAAACCGGTTTCCTCTGGTGTTCTCACCTCAAACGGGTAGTGGCACTGAGAGGCCCGGTTCAGAGTCGGCTTGCAGCGTCCTTAACGCCTAATTCTCCAGAGAGTTCCTTAACCAGGCAAACCCTGTCGAGTCCTCCAGCACTCCGGTGTCCAGATGTGGCGAGAGCGTCCAGCGCCAGGCCTTTCAGCCATTGAATTCTCGAAATCTGGTGTGAGGCTTTTTTCTCCATATGAGTGACCCTGTTGGTATCCCATATGTGTTTTCCACGGTATTATTACTAGAGCCGTGTTTCCCCTGGCAGACCACTTTCTGCCATCTCTAATGATGCAGCCTGAGCCATCTCAGAGACTTCCATGTGCAATAGGGCCCTACAGGGTTACTTCACATGAGTAAATGTCACTTAACCTCCTCTGGGAGGAGTTGACTCTGCAGTGTGCCTCTTCCAAGCGGAAGGGCACGCTTTCCCAATGTTATTCAAGTCCTACTGTTTGGGTTGCTGCAGGAACTGCAGTAGTTGACCGTTCTCTGTGTAGAGCCCAGTCCTATCGTCTGCCTTATATGAAGGATCAGGAGGCCTACACAGGGCGCTGGAGGGGGCAGCTCCTGTGGCGCTTTGGAAGGGATCCCAATTCGTCGGTCACCAACATGACTCGGAGTAACCGACTGAATGGGAATGTCTCGGTTAAGTATGTATTCCTTGTCGCCACAGTTGCTGCACCACCGCTGAGCGGCCGGGTCACCGGCTCGGCTCCTCAGGGAAAGCATAAATGAATGCGGTGCACCTGCTACCTCTTATACCCGCACTGCGGGGTGTGGCAGCCAGATGCGAAATCTGCATGCCAATGTCCAGTGGCTCGTTTAGTTACACTAGAAGTGGATAGGTCTCTCTTACGAGATCCCAAGTCGTCGGTCACAGGCGTGACATCTCCGTTCCCCCCTTCAGAGAACAAGGGTTACATACGTAACCGAGACGTTTTCCTTCATGTTGATGGCACAACATTTTGTGAATAAGCCTATAATGCTTTACGTTTCTGAGAAAAGAAGTAGTACCTAATTGTAATTAACTTTCCTGGTTAAACTGGGTTGTATAGTGAATGGTTAGTGATACACAGGTTTTTTGCGCTGACAAAAAAACATGCAAAAGTAGTGCAATTGTTTAGTGAATTTGCGAAATATAAAATAGTTCTTCGTGAAAATCACTGGTTGTATCCAGTTTTATTTTAGTATTATTTATATATATTACAGTATTTATTCATATTTTGAATTAGCTTTTATTTTTATGTTTTCATGTTTGAATGAATCGGGTGAGTCCATGATTCAGTGAGCCATTCATGCTTTATGTATTGAATTAATTAGCCATTTGAACGAATTGGTTGAATCAGTGACTCACTCATTAAGTGACTTGCCACCACCTACTGGCGGTTTGGTTTCATATTTAAAAGTATCATTGCATTTTTACATGTTAAAAAAGTAAAACATTAATCTTATAACATTATTTATGCATTTGCTATTTTACTTTGTAAATGCTTTTATGGAATCTCTTATCTTCATTAAACAGTCTGAGTAAATACATCTTGATGGCACTTTCGATGCAGCTTCAGTGTTTCCTCTGCAGTGAAAAGTTGGAGTATACCAGTTTAGTATACTAAAAGTACAATTGCAGGGCATTTTATTAAGTGCATCAATATGAAAATGTATTTGTAGTATACTTAGCATGTCAAGTACATTTAAGTATATTTATTTTTCACTCGGGCTCATGGAGCAATGATGAGACTATTGCTTCGGAATGGATTACTTTTATGCCAAAAACAAAAAAAAGGCATTTTTTTTTTACACTGGACAAGTAACTTTTTTACTCGGAAAACAAGTGAATGACTGATTTAATGGTCAGAAGGACAAGCACATGTCAAGGCTTAATGTCGAGCCCTGTGCTAGTTATATTAATTTGCTTAGTTTCAATTAAAAAGTAAAATATTTAATTTCAGTTTTAGTCATTTTAGTGTTTCTTTAAATGTATTATATTTCAGTTAATTGCAAAGACTTGAATATATGACGTAAGAAGACCAGTGTGCACTTCATCATTGTAACCAGCTCTCTCTGTCCTGTAGGGGTCGCCCTCCAGGGCCGTCGTCTCTCTTCATCTGGGATCATGTTCTAGAGTCGACCCTGCGCAGCAACCATGAAAGGCTTAGGGGCCAACCGTAGCCGCCATCTGTCTGACACCTGCGACCCCACTGCGGGCCCCCAGGAGCCCCTATTTCCCTTGGCCCCGGACCCCCATGCCGCCTTCCTCCTGAGCCCCACCATCAACCATTATGCCACTCTGGATCCTCACCTCCATCATTTTCCTGTTTCCACCCCGACGACGCTGCAGTCGGATTGCCTGCTGCCCCTCAACTACCAGCTGACCAACAGCAGCACCTTCCCTCGCCTCCACTACACCACCCAGCCGGAGCAGAGCGACTACACACAGGTGCTGACACTGCATTTATTTCAGTATTATCAGAGATATTGTGAAATATTATTGCAATTTAAAGTAGCTGTTTTCTATGTGAATATATTGTAAAATGTGATTTATTTCTGTGATCAAAGCTGTATTTTCAGCATCATTACTCCAGTCTTCAGTGTCACATGATCTTCAGAAATCATAATAATATGTTGATTCGCTGTTCAAGAAACATTTCTGATTATTATCAATGTTGAAAACCATTGTGCTGCTTCATATTTTGCGGATTGTATCTTTCAAGATTATTTGATAAATAGAAAGTTGAAAAGAACAGCATTTATTTGAAATAAAAATCTTTTGTAAGATTATAAATGTGATTACTGTCACTTTCGATCAATTTAATGCATCCTTAATGAATAAAAATATTATTTTTCCTCTTCTTTAAAAAAAAAGAACAGGCTCAGTGAGACTGAACAATAGTGTATATATAAAATATAACATATATTATAAACAATATATATTTTAATAGAAATATAAAAAAGCATGGAATACACATCAAAAAGGGGTTTGTTTCATGTAATCATTCATCTCGTCCATTATTTGATGCATCTATGCATCAAAATTTAAATTCAGATTTATTGAGTTTAAAAATTAGTTTATATATTTTTTTAAGTTTTATTTTTTTTTAATGAAATTTGTATTAATATCATGTGCACAATATCACAAGTAGTTCAAAATCAAATATTTAAATTTATTTATTATTATTATTATTATTGAACTTATTTAGATTTTACATAATAAATTAATTGTTTAATTAATCAAATTAAGCTGTGTATTTGTTGTCATAAATAAATAAATTAATAATAAATAAAATGTATTTGCAATGTTTACTTTTTGCAATACAGCCAGCTGACAATCTCTGGTGATAAAATCATCAGTTATACATTATTTTCCTTTTTAAATGTTTTAGTATAATATAATAAATGAAAGTACAACAATAATAGCACTAATAATAGTATTATAATTAATGGTGAATACAAATATTTGTTAAAAATAATACATTTATATTTTAACTCATTGTAATATTGAGCACGTATTATACAAATATCTAAATAACTGTAATAAATGAAATAGCATTAATAATATTGTGCAGGTGATATACAGTTAGTTGTGTGATAATACATAAACAATAAGTGCAAATAATTATAATGAATACAACAAATATTGTGTAATAATTAATAATACATGTGCAGTTTTAAACTCATATTTAACTCACACTTGTTATAGTAAATTTGTCTATTTGTCTGGTAATTTTATGATGGTGTGTTGTGTCTCAGCAGGCTTGTGTGGCTCAGACCGGCAGTCGCTCCAGCACGCTCTCATCCTCCATGTCCATGGGTTTGGGTCTGGGACTGGGCGCTCCCGCCATGATCAGCAGCGGCACGGCCACCATCTCATCCGCGGCTGCCGCCAAGATGAACCGGCTCCCGGCCAACCTGCTGGACCAGCTGGAGCGCCACCTACCCCTGCAGCGCGACGGCTTCAGCACGCTGCAGTTCCACCGGCGCAGCCGTGGCTCCAAGCAGCGCAGCGAGAGTCCCAGCCGCATCCGCAACCTAGTGCAGTCCGTCCAGAAGCTTTTCGCCAAGTCCCAGTCCCTGGAGGTGTCGGCGGCCAAAGGGAGCATCACCGCGGGCCCAGCCGGAGAGGTAGCCCGCCGCAGCAAAAGCAAAGACCGCGCCAAGACCGAAGGCACCAAACGCCGCCCGCGGCCTAGTCTCTCAGGCTTCTGGAGCTCAGATGACGGTTTGGAGGACGAGGCGCCGGCTCAGCCCGCCGCTGGCCCGTTAGCGGTGGCATATCCAAACCCTCTCAGCATGATGTCGCTGGGCAGGGCCGTGTCAGACAGTCAGGCGGCTCCCAGACCGCATCCGCAGGGCTACAACACCATCGCGGCGCATTCACTCAAATCCTCCAAGAGCAGCGGAGACCTCAAGCCCACCGTCAGCCTGCCGCTCTCCACGGGCCAGACGGGGGAAAACACGCTGGTCAAGAGGGGCTCGTGGTCCACGCTGACCCTCACTCAGGCCCGACAGGTGCTGCAGAAGGGATCCGCCACCGTCAACCGCACCCTGCTCAAGTCCAAGTCCTGCCACGGCCAGGAGATGACCTGCAACTTCCTACAGGTACAGACACACTGACATGGAAGAAAGACAGTCAGTGCAGGAGCGAGAGAGGCAGTGAAGAGATGTCTTCAGATCGTGACAAACACTACAAGGATAAGGCATAAAGGATTTCATAATAGCCAATAACATTGATTATAATGCCAAATAACCACTTTATATCACTTTTTTCTTTTATTTATCGCTTTTTATAAGCGTAATTGTTATTAATATTTGAACAATATTTTTCACATTAATCATATATAATTTTAAACAATAAATAAAAATAATAAATAAATAAATACAAGTAAATGAATAAAACAATAAATGCAATATAATAGTTTTTAAACAAATGGTAAAAAAAAAAATGATACACATTAATAATAATAATTGGTTAAAATGTACAGTTCATATTTGAACAGTATTTTTCAAATACATTTTTTTCAAATATTTGTATAATGATAATAATAATAATAATAATTTTATTGTTATTATTTATAATTATAATAAATGCAATAACAATTATAGAAATAAATCCAAATATTTGTTACAAAAAAATACATTATTAATATCTAAACAATAATTTATTGTTGTTTTGAATGGCATTTCAACTGCAGTATTTTAAACAGTTTCATAGTTTTTCATAAGCACATAAAACATATAAAACACTATATATATATATATGTGTATATATTGATATATAATATTTGAATTAATATATGTATAAATAGCCTAATATTTGAACAATATTAACAATATTTTGTTGTAATTTTAAATGGCATTTTATCAGTTGAATTTTAAAATTATATTTTCAAAAATATCTAAACCAACACTAACACAGAGAACTCACATGCATTTTAAACACATTTTAGAAGTTTTATTTGACATCCTTTGACCCAGATGCATTGTGGGTAGTAAGTGTAAGTGTTCTGGCAGGTGCCTGCGGGAGACTGGAGCGGGACGCTGGGTAAGGGAGGCGGCGGTGTGGGAGAGATCCCGTGCAGACGGATGCGCAGCGGCAGTTACGTTAAAGCCATGGGAGACATGGAGGACAGCGAGGACTCGGACGGACCCCCTTCACCCAAACCCTCGCCCAAAACCGCCGCCAGACGCCAGAGTTACCAGAAGGCCACACAGCACTCGCTCAGCGAACAGCAGCCGCCGCTGCTACCGCCGCGCAAGTGAGTCCTACATACTACACACAAACCACACACTCACTACATACAGACCACACACACACACACACACACACACACACCCACACACACACACACACACACACACACACACACACACACACACACACACACACACACACACACACACCACACACACGCACACACACCACACACACACTACATACACACACACACACACACACACTACACACACACAACACACACTACACACACACACACACACACACACACACACACACACACACACACAACACACCACACACACACACACACACACACACACCACACACCCACACACACACACACACACACACACACACCACACACACTACACACACACACACCACACACACCACACACACACACACACACACACACTACACTACACACACACACTACACTACACACACACCACCACACACACACACACACACACACACACACACACACACGCACACACACACACACTACACACACATACTACACAGATAAACATGTCAACCACAACATAAACACAAGTCTTACATTATCTTTGAGATACTTGATGATGTTATTGAGATACTGGATCATTATTATTTGTGTTTTTATTATTTTAATATTTTGAATATTAAAATTGTATTTTTTTAGTAATTTGTTGTTTTTGTAACTGTTATTAGTATTATTTTTACAAATTATTTATATAGTTTTTCTTTTGTCTTTTAGTTTAGATTTTTATTTTTTTTCAATTAATGTATATTTTATTTCATGTAGCAAAATGTTTTTATGATTTTCCATTTTCATTAAAAAAAACTATTTGTAATGTTGTGGTGTTTTTGGTTTAGCTATTTGGTTTTTGGCTATATAGTTGTTATTATTTTTAATAAAAAAAATACAATTTCTATATTTTATTTCAGTTAACATTTATTTTATTTAAAGTAACACCTTTTATGGTTTTATTTTTAGTAAACTATAATCAGTTATTTTAGTGTAATTGAGATAAAATTATAGTTTTTATATTTTAAAATAGTTTTTATTTTTATGTTTTCATTTCAATTTTAATTACAATTTTAGTAATTTTGTTGTATTTTATTTTTAGTGAACTATAATCATTATTTTAGTATCACTGACATAGTTTATATTTTCAGTGCATTTATTTTTTTATAAAAAAAAATTTCTTTTCATTTTAGTTAATATTTTAGTCATTTTTGATGTAAATTTTAAATAGTTTTTATATATTTTTTTCAGTTTTAGTTATTGAAGTAAGGCAAGTTCAACTAAATTAGATTATAAATTAGAAATGTTGCCTTGGCAACTGGCTGAAATAAGTTATTTATTTAATATTTGAATTAATGTTTATTTTATTTCAGGCAATAGAAATATTTTCTATGGCATTAGTTTTAGTTTCAGTTAACTATGATAACCCTGTCTATAATATAACCTTTTTTACACACTACATTATGAACTTACACAAAGCTCCACATGACGTTATGTGATAATTGCTGAATAATTTAATGCACGTCAGATAAGCTGCATTATTAGTGTGCCATCTTAATAAATATCCTAAACTGAACATTTCAGCATTGATGGCATCAGGAACACATTCACTGTGACCAGCAGATGGCAGCACGTCGACAGGTTCATCAGTACAAGTTTTATATGAGAAGAGATTTCCAATTCATTTTTAATATTAAAATTAAATTATGCACAGCATGAATAAGACACCTAGGGCTATGAAGCTGCTGTAATGTTGTTTGGTTTTACATAATCAAAATTTTCAAATTATTGTCTGATGAATATGCTAACATAAGAAGCTCTCTTTATTAATTATGAGTATGTTCGCTACCATAGCTATAAATGTATATTGGCTACAGTTGCAATAAACTTTAGATAACATGAAACTGTGGTCAGACGTCTATCATAAATTCATAAATGTGAAAATGTTGCTGTTGTTGGATTGGGGGGGGGGGGTGTTGTCTGCTGTTCTGTCCCCACCAATGTCAAAATAAATCAAACCTACGCCCTATAGCGATGGATTAAAAGTGTTGCATAATGTGTACTGTGTACATATTTCATAGTGCACAGTATGCTAGCATTCATTTCCAAACATAACCATAGTGCAGTATTCATCCGGGGGCCTCGGCAAACCTCCAAATGATTTATAATAAGCATTAAAGTATACTGAAACTTTTAAAAATTAAGTTTTTCTTATTTTTATGTATCCTTGTTGGTCCTGGAACAACATTTGTATCAATGAGATGTTAGGAAGAGGGAAAATAATAGGTTTAGAGTTTGGATTGAAGCTTGAAATACAGAATTTATGATTAATTTCCTAGGGAAGTTACACAGTCGAGTCAGTTGTTAATGAATCTTAGACTTTGATGTTGGACGGTCATGTAACGGCGCTTCCTATCAGGCCAAGCCCCTGTCCCTTCATGCAGAAGCAGTTCGGAGTGGTTTGGTCTCCTCTGCTGAGCGCCGCCTCAGTGCCGCACCTGCACAGGTTAGTGTTTAGCCCCGCCTCCGTCTGATCACGTGACCACTAAGACGCACTCTCCAATGAAAGCACTTCCCTGTGAGTCCAAAACATCCCAATGCACGACGACCACCACCATCCTGACTCAATCCTCACTGACCTTCATTTATTTGAATTTATTTATTTGTTAGCTTGGTCAAGTTTGTCAGAACTGTTCCTCTGTGCTGCACCTGGCTCTCGCTTGCTACTGAAAATAAAATAAAATGTTATTTGCAGAGTCGCACAAGTGGCATGAGTTTCCTCACTTAATCTCTTGTGTTTGTGTTTGTTTCTCTCTGCTGTATGCCGTCTCTGAGATCTCCACCAATCGCAGACTAGTACCCATAGCAACCCCAAGAACAACCTAGTGACCACATAGCAACTCCACAACACCCTAGCAACCACATGGCAACACCCTATCAACACCACAACACCCTAGAACCACCACACCCTAGCAACACCACACACACAACACCCTATCCACATAGCAACACATGGGAACACCCTAGCATCATCCTAGGCATCCCTAGAACACCCTAGTATCCACATAGCAACACATGGCAACCCCCAGAACACCCTAGTGTCCACATAGCATTCTGTGTTTGTGTTTGTTTCTCCACAACTGTATGCCCTAGCAACACATAACACTATAGGCAACCCCTAGAAACCACATAGAAACCACATAACTCCACAGGCAATAACACCCTAGAAACACCCTATAGCATAGCACTTCAAAACACCCTAGGTGTAGCAATAGGAACACCCTAGAACACCCACCCCAGAACACCCTAGCGGACAACCCCTGCAACCACATGGCAACACCCTAGAAACCACATAGCAACAGCGTAGCATCACCCTAGTCATCACTAGAACACCCTAGTATCCACATAGCAACACTATAGCAACCCCCAGAACACCCTAGTAACCACATGGCAACACTATAGAAACTGCATAGCAACACTATAGCAACCACATAGCATCACCCTAGCCATCCCTAGAACACCCTAGTATCCACATAGCAACACCATAGCAACCCCCAGCACACCCTAGTGAGCACATAGCAACTCCAGAACACCCTAGTGACCAGATAGTAACTCCAGAACACCCTAGTGACCACATCATTCTGTGTTTGTGTTTGTTTCTCTCACATAGCTGAACACCCTATGCCGTCTCTATACCAGAGGTACGCAGTACACGTAGCAAGGATTTATTTTTTTTTTTTTTTTTTTTTTAGAAACCGAGTATGTAAAATATAGAACAATTAAACTTAGTGTTAGTTTTACAAGAAAATGCAAAGTTAGAGATAAATATGCAATTGATAGAGGGTCAAATGTTTGTGTGTTTTTTTTATAAAAAAGAAGACAGATTAGATCAAATATAATGAGAATAGAGAGTGCTAGAGTTAGAGGGTCAAATAAAGATGGAAGAGATGTGTTTTTTAGCCGTTTCTTGAAGATGGGTAAGGATTCAGCTGCTCGGATTGAGTTAGGAGGTCATTCCACCAGATGGGAACAGTTAATGAAAAAGTCTGTGAAAGGGATTTTGTGCCTCTTTGGGATGGTACAGTAATGCGTCGTTCACTTGCAGAACGCAAGCTTCTAGAGGGCATATAAGTCTGAAGTAATGAATTTAGGTAAAGGGGTGCAGAGCCAGAGGTGGTTCTGTAGGCAAACATTAATGCCTTGAATTTAATGCGAGCAGCTATTGGTAGCCAGTGCAAATTGATAAACAGAGGTGTGACGTGCGTTCTTTTCGGCTCATTAAAGATTAATCTTGCAGCAGCATTTTGGATTAATTGTAGAAGTTTGATGTAATTGGCTGGAAGACCTGCCAAGAGAGCATTGCAATAGTTACCACACTATTAGTTTCGCTTTTATGTAGCTTGTAAAAGTGGCGCGAGCATTTTACTTTCACTTTCAAATTAGCGCCAATTCGGCGTCAATATACAACGTCAAGCTCACTTAGCCTATATATAATGTATAGGACTTTTATTAACAAAGTTTAAATAAAGTAAAAATCAGCAAACACTGTTGAACCAATTAAATAATAATCAAATGTTTAAAATAACGTCCAAAATCAACTGCCAAAGAGGTGCTTTTGCATTTCGTCTTGCCTGTCTCACCTCACTCTCCTCACGTGATAAATTAAATCTGATCTGTGATGCGACTGTTGTTCGGCACGCTACATTGAGCAAGTGACGTAACCCGTGTTGTGCCTTAACAACGGTATCACCGTCAACACCGACTATCACAGCAAGCCTACAGAACATCCTAGCAATCACATAGCAACACCATAGCAACTCCAGAACACCTTAGTATCCACATAACAACACTCTTGAAACCACATAGCAACACCATAGAACCCCCAGAACACTCCAGTATCCACATCTGGCCATATCCACCTTTTTCTTCCTGTAAAGATGGCCAATTGTAAATTCTATGGGTCTGGTTTCCGGTCTCATTCGCGTCCAGCTAGTTTTAGCTGTACAAAACAGTTTGTTTTGCTGCTTGATATTGAAAATTGGTGTGTCTTACCATATAATTGTAATGCATTATCTTAATTATGAACACACTGGCTTGTAGTGCATACAGTTTTAAAGTTTACTGCTCATTGTTATTCTTCTCGTGATTTACCTGTAGCGCCTAATGAACAGGAAGTCTCACCCATAGGCTTACTTCCATGTTGAAGAAAAAGATGGATAGCAACACTCTAGAAACCAAATAGAAACACCATAGCAACCCCCAGAACACCCTAGTGACCACATAGCAACTCCAGAACATTCTTGTATCACCATAGCAACCACAGAACACCCCAGTATCCACATGTGGCCATATAGCAACACTCTAGAAACCAAATAGAAACACCATAGCAACCCCCAGAACACCCTAGTGACCACATAGCAACACCAGAACATTCTAGCATCACCGTAGCAACCCCCAGAACACCCTAGTGAGCCACATAGCAACTCCAGAACATTCTAGCATAAACATAGCAAAGCCCAAAACACCCTAGCAACCATATAGCAACACCATAGCAACCCCCAGAACACCCTAGTGACCACATAGCAACTCCAGAACATTCCAGCAACCACATAGCAACACTCTAGACCACATAGCAACACCGTAGCAACCACATAGCAACAGTCTAGAAACCACAGCAGCAAAGCATCCTAGCAGAGAGGATTTCTGCTCTGTCAACGCCACTCACATTTTCTTCCACAGATGTAAAACCTCTTGTAAATGTGTGCGCTCTGCATCACAGAGCAAACGCTGAAATGTGTCAGTGAGGTTTCGCTGTTCACTTGACCTCAGGAACGGAGGAGTGTGCCAGATTAAAATGCTGTAAGACATCCTTAAGCTAGTTTAAGGAGATGTGGAGGGTGGGAAATCAGTTGGAGGGCATGTTATCAGGACGAGATTCTCAAGTGTTCGCTCTACTGATGGAGACATCAAGACTCCTGAAGCGAGACGCGGCTCTGAAACCATTTTATTCGAGGAAAAGCATTTATTTTTTGGAGATCTGTTTTGCTGAATGGGATAATGTGCTGTGAAGACTGATGGGTGATTCAGAAGTTGTTTCTGAGATGCTGGGATCAAACGGAAAGAAGAATTTGCAGCACTTATAATCAGTGTTGGGGGTAACGCATTACAAGTAACACGAGTTACGTAATAATATTACTTTTTTCAAGTAACTAGTAAAGTAACGCATTACTTTTTAATTTACTAGAAAATATCTGAGTTATTTTTCTCCATTTATTGATGACAGTGCGCCGTGTGAACATGATCTTACTGTAGTAGACTAAATATGAATGTGTATTAATTCATCCCACTCACAAAAAACAGATTCAGTATTCATCAAAATGAATTAAAACAGTGAAATACAAACTCAGAATATGACGCAAACCTGCAATAATTAAATATGTTAAACAACACAAATATATCTAATCTCATTTTATTAACCAATGTGTTTGCTGCTGACCTTTGATGATCAGTTCAACCATACTAATAAGCAAAAATTACTTTAGATAAACTAACAATTGTGCTTCATTGTTTTTTTATTGCTGAAGAGTGTTGAACTTCTCTCCTGTGTTCTTCTGTACAGACGTGATTTACTCGTCCTTCAGTCTGAGGTTTATTCAACACTTTTTGGTGTGAAAGGCTTTATATTTGCTATAAATAGAACTTCTTGTATTAAAAACAAACAATCAAGCCCTGCTCATATTTAAAAAGTAACGCAAAAGTAATGTAACGCATTACTTTCCATAAAAAGTAACTAAGTAACGTAATTAGTTACTTTTTTAGAGAGTAACGCAATATTGTAATGCATTACTTTTAAAAGTAACTTTCCCCAACACTGTTTATAAGTATTTTTCCTGGGAATTGGCTTGTGATTTCTATGTCAGTGAGCTCTAAAGGTGCCGTTTGGTGTGTTTTACTGTTTGTTTGCTTTTCATTTTTGGGTTTACGCTTGACAAACTCACACAACCGTCCTGTTCTGTTGTGTCTCTGTGAGAAGTGTCTCCTGCTGGACGAGCAAACACACACTCTCTCTCTTTACTCTTTGCTCTTAGGCTTCGAGAGAGCTGTGAACCGTGAGTGTGTTTTGTTTGCAGGTAACTTTGGAAAGACCTAAAGATTTGACTGAATCATTTTGGAGTTGATTGACTCTCTGAGCCGTTTTCTGGTGAATTTGGAGCAAAACAAAAGTGAAAATGATATTTAAGCAAAAGGAAAAGCAAAAACGTTTTACAATTACTTGCATAGATATTAAAAACAAGGCTTTTTATTTAAGTTTTTTTTTTGCATTGTGTCATTATTTTCATAATACAGACATAAAAATGTCGCTTTTGCAAGTTCCAATGGGGATTTTCATTAGATTAAAAATAAAAACACTATTATAGAAAATGTACAGCAGCATAAATTAAAATCGGACAAAAAATACTATAATGTTGTATAAATATTTTACTATTTAAATAACGTATCTTTAGTTTTTATCCAAAATAAAATATTTATTTTTAAATAGCAGTAATGTTAGTACAAAACATATTATTAGACCTAAAACAGAATTCACTTTTTAATTTTTTTTCATATGTTATATTTGAATATTATTTCAATTAATGTTTTTCTACAACTTTCCCAGCTGTAGGGGAGTTTTTTGATTAATCAGTTTTGGTGAAATATGGTCTAAATTACAAGTATTTTTATTTTTCAACAATAAAGTATTTTGTTATTTAAAAAATGGCATTAAAAAGTAATGCCATGGTGCAAAACATATTATTAGTCCTAAAACAGAATTAACTTTTCTTTTTATTTTATATTTAAAATAGGTTTAATTCCATTGTTTGCTAGACCGATACAAAACAACACAAACAATATTATTTATTATTTATTTACTTAAATATGTATTTATTTATTTTACAATTTTTCCCAATGTTAAAGGAGTTTTCTGAATGAATTTATTTATTTATTTTGAAAAATAAAATCACAATTACAAGCATTTTTATACCAATTTATAAAACAAACTCCTCATCCACAGACGAGGATCAGTACAACTGTGAAAGGAATACATTTAAGCATTTTTCTCATTTTATTGCACATTTGTCACATTAGACTGAATGGAAACCACTCCAGCAAACCTGCTGTTTCCTCTTCATGTCCGCACGACGATGCGTCAGTCCACCCTAAAGCGCCGGCCGCGTCTCACCCCGTGCGAGGCGCGCTTGTGGGTGGGCAGCGGCCGTCTGCCCCGCCGGCTTCGTGCGGGACGTTTCAACCTGCACGTGTCCTTTCAGGTGGAGCAGGGCTACCGGAGCAGGGCGGTGTACAGTCAGCTGGACTCTCAGGCGGTGGAGGCCTTGGATCTGCCCACACCCACCTGCTTCCGCTCCCGGAGCCACAGTTACCTGCGCGCCATCCAGGCCGGCTGCTCTCAAGACGACGATACGGGCTCCGTGGACTCCGACGAGACGCCACCTATAACCTCATCCATCAGCAGCTACAACAGCGCCACCGGTGAGTAATAAACAACCGCACGATCCTGGATCGCATCGTGGACCTGCTCTGTGTACCGTAAAAACTACTTCAAATCAAAAGAAAAGACTGATTACATTTTGTGTAAATTAAAGAAAGTCAAGCCTGTTTTTCATTATGACCGTTAAGAGTTTTTTCCATTGTAACATTATTTTCGTGACAGCGATGCACTTTTTTTCCTTAAATTCTCATTAAGACATTTTACTTTTGTAATTTTCATTATTGTCAATTGGGATTCTCATTAAGTAAATATACATACTGTATTATGAATAATTTACACCAGCATAAAATAAAAGCCAAAAAAAACGAATAATATCACAATATATATGTATTTTACTATTTAAATTACATCATTAAAATCATAAATGTCTTAATTTTTATTTTTTTTTATAAAAATAAAAATAAAATGGGGGGGGGGGGGTGAAATATAAGCATCATAAATTGTTTTTTTTCATAAAATCATAAATGTATTTTTTTGGAGAGAAATATGTATTTTTTTCAGCAAGGATGCAAAAAATAAGAGTGACAGTAAAGTAATGCACAATTTATAATGTTACAAATGATTTCTATTTCAAACAAATGCTGTTCTTTTGGACTTTCTATTCATCAAAGAATCCTAAAAAAAATTAATTGATCACAGTTTCCACACAAATATGAAGCAGCACGACTGTTTTCAACATTGATAATAATCAGAAATGTTTCTTGAGCAGAAAATCAGAATATTATAATGATTTCTGAAGATCATGTGACACTGAACACTGGAGAAATGATGCTGAAAATACAGATTTGGTCACAGGAATAATAAATTATATTGTACAATACATTCACATAGAAAACAGTTATTTTAAAATTGTAATAATATTTCATAATTTAGTTTGTATTGTATTTTTAATTAAATTAATTGCAGCTTTGGTGAACAGAAGCGACTTCTGTCAAAAACATCAGAAATCATACTGACCCCAAACTTTGAAATGCTACTGTATGTTGTCATTTGTAGTTTATGACTGTGCATTTACAGTAACATATTTTATTACATGAGAAACTCAATGAAAAGCAGACCACTGAAAACAAGAGCTGGCTGTCATGCATCACAGGCATGGCGCTGAATTTGCACATGCAAAAAAGAAAGTGTTGATAAAATAGGCAAAGTCCACGATATGCAACATAATAACTTCCTGATAAGCACAGGTCTCGTGGACTTTTCACGGATCATGATGGCATTTTATTGCCTCCAAAGGTGATGTCAGTGCAATCGAACGGGCCTTGTTTTTCTTTCTCAGTAATAAAGACTTTAGTGTGAAGTCGGATCTCTTTTGCTTTGAGAGGTCGGCATGTGGGCAAGTCCAGACAGATGATCTGGAATCACGGTGAGAGTAAAAACAGCCACTAGACCATGACGACTGTCTCATGATGGTCCTCTTAAAGGGATCGTTCACCTGAAACATTACAATTCTCATCATTTACTCCTCTCAGAAGGCTTATGTAGAAGGACTACTTTGGTTTATTTTGAAGACAAACATAGTCAGGCTTTCGGAAGGATTTGGTCTTTTTTCACTTAGTTTATGGGGTCAAGATTATGGAAGATTGCTTCCTCCACGGATTAAAAAAGAAAAATGACGACTTTTTATCTCATAGTTCTGACTTTGTTTTATTGCAATTCAGAACTGCAAGATATGAACACGCAAATGTGACATATGAATTTGCAAATCTAAGAAGGAAATCTAAATTGTGAGATACAAACTCAGAATTGCAAATTGCAAACAATACATAAATACATACATAATACAACTCAGATATCTGGGATACAAAGTGTGTGAATTGCAAGATGTAAAAAATTGAACTGCAAGATATATAAATCTGAAGATTTTTTTTTAATTGTGAGATGTAAACTCAATAATCTGAATTAATCTTGTCAGAATTGCAAGATGTCAACTCAGAATAAAGAGAAAAATAGAATTGTGAGAAAAATAGAATAGTGAGATGTAAACTCAGAGAAAAATATCAGAATTGCAAGAAACAAATGAG
Source organism: Ptychobarbus kaznakovi (assembly GCA_027422405.1). NCBI lineage: Eukaryota > Metazoa > Chordata > Actinopteri > Cypriniformes > Cyprinidae > Ptychobarbus > Ptychobarbus kaznakovi. Next base: position 1,326,044 of record CM049794.1, read on the forward strand.
AATAACGAGACCTAAAATCAGAATGCAGTGATTTTTTTATGGAAAAAATAGAATTGCAAGATGTAAACTCAGAAATCTGAGAAAAAGTAGAATTGATGCAAACTCACAATTGTGGGTTTATACCTTGCAATTCTGAGGGAAAAAGTCATTTTGCAATTATGAGTTTATAACTCGCGATTGTGAGACATAAACTCAACACTGAGGAAAAGTTAGAATTGCGAGACGTATATTTGCAGTTGAGAGAAAAAATATATATAACTTGTAGTTCTGAGGAAAAAGTCAGAATTGTGAGATTTATAACTTGTAGTTCTGAGGAAAAAGTCTGAATTGTGAGATTTATAACTTGTAGTTCTGAGGAAAAAGTCTGAATTGTGAGATTTATAACTTGTAGTTCTGAGGAAAAAGTCTGAATTGTGAGATTTATAACTTGTAGTTCTGAGGAAAAAGTCTGAATTGTGAGATTTATAACTTGTAGTTCTGAGGAAAAAGTCTGAATTGTGAGATTTATAACTTGTAGTTCTGAGGAAAAAGTCTGAATTGTGAGATTTATAACTTGTAGTTCTGAGGAAAAAGTCTGAATTGTGAGATTTATAACTTGTAGTTCTGAGGAAAAAGTCTGAATTGTGAGATTTATAACTTGTAGTTCTGAGGAAAAAGTCTGAATTGTGAGATTTATAACTTGTAGTTCTGAGGAAAAAGTCTGAATTGTGAGATTTATAACTTGTAGTTCTGAGGAAAAAGTCTGAATTGTGAGATTTATAACTTGTAGTTCTGAGGAAAAAGTCTGAATTGTGAGATTTATAACTTGTAGTTCTGAGGAAAAAGTCTGAATTGTGAGATTTATAACTTGTAGTTCTGAGGAAAAAGTCTGAATTGTGAGATTTATAACTTGTAGTTCTGAGGAAAAAGTCTGAATTGTGAGATTTATAACTTGTAGTTCTGAGGAAAAAGTCTGAATTGTGAGATTTATAACTTGTAGTTCTGAGGAAAAAGTCTGAATTGTGAGATTTATAACTTGTAGTTCTGAGGAAAAAGTCTGAATTGTGAGATTTATAACTTGTAGTTCTGAGGAAAAAGTCTGAATTGTGAGATTTATAACTTGTAGTTCTGAGGAAAAAGTCTGAATGGTGAGATTTATAACTTGTAGTTCTGAGGAAAAAGTCTGAATTGTGAGATTTATAACTTGTAGTTCTGAGGAAAAAGTCTGAATTGTGAGATTTATAACTTGTAGTTCTGAGGAAAAAGTCTGAATTGTGAGATTTATAACTTGTAGTTCTGAGGAAAAAGTCTGAATTGTGAGATTTATAACTTGTAGTTCTGAGGAAAAAGTCTGAATTGTGAGATTTATAACTTGTAGTTCTGAGGAAAAAGTCTGAATTGTGAGATTTATAACTTGTAGTTCTGAGGAAAAAGTCTGAATTGTGAGATTTATAACTTGTAGTTCTGAGGAAAAAGTCTGAATTGTGAGATTTATAACTTGTAGTTCTGAGGAAAAAGTCTGAATTGTGAGATTTATAACTTGTAGTTCTGAGGAAAAAGTCTGAATGGTGAGATTTATAACTTGTAGTTCTGAGGAAAAAGTCTGAATTGTGAGATTTATAACTTGTAGTTCTGAGGAAAAAGTCTGAATTGTGAGATTTATAACTTGTAGTTCTGAGGAAAAAGTCTGAATTGTGAGATTTATAACTTGTAGTTCTGAGGAAAAAGTCTGAATTGTGAGATTTATAACTTGTAGTTCTGAGGAAAAAGTCTGAATTGTGAGATTTATAACTTGTAGTTCTGAGGAAAAAGTCTGAATTGTGAGATTTATAACTTGTAGTTCTGAGGAAAAAGTCTGAATTGTGAGATTTATAACTTGTAGTTCTGAGGAAAAAGTCTGAATTGTGAGATTTATAACTTGTAGTTCTGAGGAAAAAGTCTGAATTGTGAGATTTATAACTTGTAGTTCTGAGGAAAAAGTCTGAATGGTGAGATTTATAACTTGTAGTTCTGAGGAAAAAGTCTGAATGGTGAGATTTATAACTTTATAACTTGTAGTTCTGAGGAAAAAGTCTGAATTGTGAGATTTATAACTTGTAGTTCTGAGGAAAAAGTCTGAATGGTGAGATTTATAACTTGTAGTTCTGAGGAAAAAGTCTGAATTGTGAGATTTATAACTTGTAGTTCTGAGGAAAAAGTCTGAATTGTGAGATTTATAACTTGTAGTTCTGAGGAAAAAGTCTGAATTGTGAGATTTATAACTTGTAGTTCTGAGGAAAAAGTCTGAATTGTGAGATTTATAACTTGTAGTTCTGAGGAAAAAGTCTGAATTGTGAGATTTATAACTTGTAGTTCTGAGGAAAAAGTCTGAATTGTGAGATTTATAACTTGTAGTTCTGAGGAAAAAGTCTGAATTGATGTCAACTTTCCCCCGTGGCAGAAACGAGATCCATTAGGCTACTGCAGTCATAACGTTAATAACGTCTCAGATGGCCACTGCCAAGTGTGCCACAGCAAGATGTCCCACTCTCTCTCACACACACACAATCTTCTGACCTACATTAGTGCTGGTGGTGTCCTGCGGAGATGAATCCTTCAGCTTAACGGATAATGTTTCTCTGCCCATCATGACCGACTCTGGCAAAACTTCCACCGCAAATTAAACCTCATCTTAACCGCTTTTCAGAGGAATTAACCAGCATCAAGCAGATTAGTTTGGCACAACGCTTAATAAACCAGCAGCCAGTGGACCGTTCTGATTTTGCAGTTGATCTACTTTATTTGTATTGCATTTTACCATATTTTGATAGGTCTTATAATTTAATATGAAAGGCGAACATAGTCCAGATTGATTCAGTCGGACAACACTCCAGTAATTTCATGATGATCTTGAAAAGTTTTGAAAAGAATGACCACTTGTGCCCAAAGCACAGTTGTACGCTCAGAATAGCAAATAATGAAATCGAGTCTATTTTTGGAGAGGAATCTGGCTAATGCTATTTAGTTTAGGTAGCAAGCTGTCAAGAAAAACAAATCTTGGCCATCTGTTCATAATTTCTGAAATAAAAACTGTGCTATTTTTTGCCTGCTCCATGACTATATTTGGCATAGCATATACTTACATCTTACACGTATACTATGCTTATTATGTACAGCGGTTTCGATTGTGTTTTTTTTTCTCAGTATATGCATACACATATATTTGATCAAATAAGCAGCTTACTAAATGAAAAACTGTATCCCAGAATGCAATGTGCTGGACTTGCCCTTCCATCCCCGGCGTGATGGATCAGTCGAAAGCAATATCAGCATCAGTTCCTTTCATTTGATCAGAGTGTCAGACATTTTTACACAAAATTTGGATATTTAGCTAAATTATAAACATGTAGTGAGGTCATGTGACCACAATTTAGCAAAATACTGTTTATGGCAGAATAATGCATACTGTTTCACTTCATTTTTAAAACTAGTAAGCAGAATATTAAACAGTATTCAATAATAAGCCGTTTTAGTAACGTTTAGTAATTTTATTGAATAATGTCACTACTTTTGCAAGGCTTGAATATATGAAATACATAAAATGAGTGCTGCCAAACGATTGATTGCATCCAGAATACAGTTTTTGTTTACACAAGGGCCGTTTCTCAAACGCAAGGCTGAATCCTCCGGAGGACGCGTTTGCAGTGTGCATACAAAAGAAAAGGTTTTGTTTACATAATATGTGTGTGTACTGTGTATATTTATTATGTATATTAAATACACACACATGCATGCATGTATTTCAGAAAAAAATATATTTATATATTAAATATATTTGTATATAATATAAATTATATAAATATAATATACAGGCTACAACCCGAATTCCGGAAATGTTGGGATGTTTTTTAAATTTGAATAAAATGAAAGCTAAAAGCTTTATATCAGGCAAGAATGGGACCAAATTCAAACAGCAAAACTCCAGAAACTCATAACCTGGATGCCCAGACGTCTGCAAACTGTTTTGAGAAGAAGAGGAGATGCTACACCATGATAACTCCGGGGACATGTCCCCGTCCCAACTATTTTTTAGACCTGTAGCAGGCATCACATTTGAAATGAGCTCATTTAAAAAAAAAATTGTGTTATCTATGCTCTGTTGTGAAATAATAAAATAGTCTCATGTGATTTGAAAGTCTTTTAGTTTAAAATTGTATTCAAATTTAAAAAACGTCCCAACATTTCCTGAATTCGGGTTGTACATGCATGTAAATATTTTTTAAATATATACTGTGCGTGTAATTATATATTCATAATAAATATACACAGCACACACACATATTATGTAAACAAAAACTTTTATTTTGGATGCAATTAATAGCGATTAATCGTTTGACAGCACTAAAAATGAATGAATGAATAAAACACTGATGTTACAAGTAAAAAAAAAAAACTAAAACAAAACTATTGTTTCCTACAATTTTGGTTTGTTTGTTTTCAGACTCAGAACGGTTGTCAGACTGATTTCGACCAGTAATTAACGTAGTACTCTATCATTACACATTACGCTTTTTTTATTACGAACATTAGTTACAATCGAAAAGTACATAATTATAATAATAACAATAAAAAGAAAATTAAATACAAATATTAATGCCATATTAATATTTTAGTATTAATTACAAAACAATTACAAAACATTAATGACAAAACAAAAACATTTCTAGACAGGGGCATAAAGTTAAACTAAACACATTAGCCTACATTCAGCTTAAAGAGAGAGAGTACGCGCGCGCAAACGGGGATTCTGTGTGACGCACAAACAGCGATTCTGATTCGTTCGCGTCAAGATCGTGCTTGCCCCCCGACCAATGAGAGCGCAGCGAGTGAACGCCTCGAGCGCGTCTCTGTCCAATCCCGCGTCCTGAAAGCGGATTACCGGATCGGTTCTTTTTCCTCCACTCCTCGAGACGTGGATGGTGAGATCCGTTGAACGGAAGAATTACATAGCGGGTTAGTTCGGAAGCAACACAGAACAAAAAAACACCCTTCAAAACAAATCTTTTTTGTTTTACGTGACGGGATGGAAGTACTCCGTCGACGCTGATCGCTTCACACACACAGAGGAAGAGGAAAAGGTGTGTGGATTTTTGTAACGAACGAGCGGACGCGCGCAGCGCCTCGAGACGGCTCGCGCGTGCTGGTTTTGGCATGTGCTCGGGAAGTCACGAATAGCAGATCTGACGATTAGCGAGATTTAGCATCGGAAATGCATTTCCGTTGATCGTTGTAATAGCGGATTTAATGTTAGTGATGTTTTGATTGCATTAGCAGGTTAGCTCACGTTAGCATGTTGTTGTGGCTTCTGGAGGTGTGTTTATGTTGATGCATCTGTCTAGACAGGCTAAGCATGGCAGCATTGCCTATCTGAACATAACAGCTTGCATTTCACGCGTGCAGTTTTCCTGCGAAATACTGTTTTAGAGCATTGCGTGCATCTGGATCAACACTGCACGTGTGAGATCTGAATCCAGTCACACAAAGGCCGGTTTCTGTGCACTCAATGTTTCTTTATTTGTCACATAATAAATTATACAGGGTATAATCAGAAGTGAAATGTAGAAATGCACTGTGTTTTGATTTGAATGCTATTGTTTGCATTGCAAAGTCAGGGAGAGATAATATAACATTTGGAGAGAGCGTGCATTGTTCTTGCTGCCATGGCTTATGTAAATATATATGTAAAGGATGCAGGACTCGTATCTAAACCCAAACATAAGTTGCTCTCCTCAATCATGAGATTGCATGGATAAATGTTTGATTAGGCTACACATATTTTCAGCCATGCAAACTAGTTTGTCCTACTTTCACCACTTGGTAAACACTTGCTGTGCTTTGGAGAGAAGATGTGCACTTAATCTAAAACACGTCCTAATAAGGATTACAAGTCTGATGTGATGAAAAGGACGGGTCTTGTCTGTGTAGTGTAGTCTGTTACACGGCTTTGCGTTTATGGCTTGTATGGACTAAGGGCAGATTTATCATTTAGTTGCGACATCACCCAAGATACTCGGTCATGAAAGAGTCAGACTGACTCATTTTCTCTCAATGTTCTCAAGTAAAACTAGTTTAATTTTCAGTAAAAGTTATAATCATTAAAAAGTTTGCATATGTGTTTTTTGTTGAGCATCATATTTGATATACCAGGCTATTATGACTCGTATAGTCATACAATGAGAACCTGGAGGATAAAAGAGCTCTGTTTTACTCCGAGAAGCCCCCCAAACTGGACAAAATATACAATTTGGTGCAAATGCTGATTCTGATATTTATGGCCAAAAAGATGAAATTCTGATGGCTTGTAATGTAAACCAGTGTAACAGTATAGCTGACTACTTAAATAAAATGCATATTAATACCTCTTTTCACATTATATCTCCCAATAATGTCTTGGTAAGATTATATTTAAATGCTTAGTTTTATGGTCAAAACATATAATGCAATGTAATACACTGATGATTGAGAAATTAACAAATAAACCTTCCTCAAATGCAATATGCTCTCATTTGCATGATCTTTTCTTATTTGTATGCTCAGGAAAAAGTCAAATTTTGTCAATATAGAAATTCAGTAAAACTGGGTTAAAGTGTTTGTGGCACATTTTATATCCAACAGAAATCATTTACTCACCCTCATGTTCTTCCAAACTTATATGGCCATTGCAGCACAACAATTTATTGTATAAATGCAACACTTTTGCCATTTTTCATGAGTTAAAACCTAAGACCTTTTCTAAGCACACCTATTTCTCTCAATAATACAGTGCAATAATCATGCTGTCTAATCAGCATCTTGATATGCCACACCTGTGAGGTGGATGATTATCTCTGCAAAGGATAAGTCTCACTAACACAGATTTAGACAGATTTGTGAACAATATTTGAGAGAAATAGGCCTTTTGTGTACATAGAAAAAGTCTTATCTTTGAGTTCAGCTCATGAAAAATGGGGGCAAAAACAAAAGTGTTGCGTTTATAATTTTGTTCAGTATAGTTTAAATTCTTATGCATGAAACAGTGCATCTGGCTTTTGAGGAGCTTCCATTATATTGCATTACATGTTTTAAAACTACAGAGCTTTTTATAATAAAACTAAGCATTTAAATTTCATCTAGGCAATAAAACGCCTGTTAAGCTCCCAAAAAAAGCATCATAAAACTAGTCCACAATGACTGTTTCGCGTCTTCTGAAGTCATATGATGGCTTTTTGACACGTGGTCACGATGAAGTGTCATAAATGAGAGTTGCATACGTCTGAGTTTCTCCTTTTGTGTTTCACAGAAGCCACAGTGCCTCAGTCTGGTCGTGTTTTGGTGCTTGTCCTCTGTGTGTTCACAGAAAGGCCATGTGAGGTTTGGCCGGGGCAGAGCGACTGGCTCTAATGCCGTTAATCTGGATCTGAGCCACAACTGTGTCATAAACTCATATCACACTCTATGCAAAGTACCAGATGTTAAGAGCAACTACTGTTTTATTCACGACTGTTGAAGTTCTCGAGGGAGGTCGAGATGTGATTAATTCGGTGCTGCTTTGAGATTTGTTCTCACTAAAAAGTGTTTAATTAAATTGCCACTGCATCTCAGAGAAGCCAAGCTGAAGTCAGTGGTTCGAATAGCTGTCAGCGGGAATAATTAGCCGTTGCACTTTCGTTACTGTGAGGTTTATTGTTTTCCTTAAAGGAATTGAACATTTATTCACCCTCAGGCCATTTAAGATGTAGATGAATTTTTCTTCATCAGATTTGGAGAAATGTAGCATTACATCACTTGCTCACCAATGGCTCCTCTGCAGTGAATGGGTGCCGTCAGAATGAGAGTCCAAACATCTGATAAAAACACCAGAATAATCCACACCACTGCAGTCCATCAGTTAATGTCTTGTGGACATTAAAGCTGGGTGTTAGTAAGAAACAAATCCATCATTAAGGTGTTTTAGCTTCAATTAATTGCTCCCGGCTAAAATACGAATCCATAATAACTCTTCCTCCTGTGAAAAAGTCCATCTTCTGTTGTTGTCTCACATCAAAATCCACCAGCAGATTTATTTATCACTGTGATCACCCCCCCCCCCATTATTTTATCCTATTTTTTTTTAAAAAATACTTTCTCTTGCAGTTATATCGTTGGGTAATAATTATACTGTAAATAAATTGCTGGCATCAGGGAACCGATACTAATATGCAGAGCACAAAACCGCTTTCGAATGCGCGCTCTTATTTTGCTTTCACTTTAGAGATTCACGATCACACGGATGCTATAGGCTACTACGGAGCAGCAGTACCACACATTTTACAAGATTAGATGTTTGTCAATGGTGCTCAGTATCTGCAAAACATTCACCATTGTCCTATCAGTCATCTCTGCTTACTCGGTGTATGTGGTAAGTGAACTTTCATGTTCTGTAATAGGCTGCTAGCAAGTGACATGTCCCTTTAGTGCAGCAGTTCTCAATTCCAGTTTCTCTTATCGCTTCAGACGTTTGTACTATTCGACTGTAAGTGCCCTACGAAGTGGACATCACATCACAGGATATTCCGCCATGATTCTAGTTCGAGCGAACGTATATGTTCCATTCAAAGGGCATTGAAGTGTGGAGACGTGAATTTAAATTGTATTTATTTACAGAGATGTATTAAGTCATGCTTCTCTAGTAAGTTTCGTCTGTGTGTGAAGCAAATCCGTGAAGTAAACTTCAACGGATTTCCCCTGCTCAGGGAGTACACTGTGTAGGGACCATGTAATAACTTGAGGAGGCATGAGATCTATTCAAGATTGCATTTATCTACAACAGACCATGTCAATCGGAACACAGTTCATGTACAGAGCTCACTTCTAACGAGCTGGTGTGTTAACCAAGAGAGACATGTAAAATATGCAGAGCTGGGGTATGCGAGGACTGGAACTGAGAACCGCTGATTTAGTGACTCTGTAGAACGTGTTATTTGTTTTCCGTTCCTTTCTGCATACGGATTCACGCTTCAGGCACACCCCTAACTCCGCCCCCCGATGATGTCGTCCATCACGATGTTACACTGTAGACATCGCCCAACCCTAATTCAGATGAAACAACTTTTTACAAAAAAAGCAATATTATGGATAGAGGACTCGTATTTTAGCGGAAGCAACTATTTGAAGCTAAAACAAGCTAATGATGGATTGATTTGTTCTTAAAAGAATGCAAGTTTTTGCTTCATAAGAAGTTAGTTGATGGACTGGAGTCAATTGTGGATTATTGTGATTGTGTTTGGACTCTCATTCTCATGGCACCCATGTTTTTTGACTGGTTTGTATTTAGATTGGCTCTTTGTCATCAAATCTTCCCATGTCATCTGTATCGACAATCAAATGTTCATAGACTGCTGTGAAGCATCTGTCCTGGCACCAAACGGCGAGCACAGCACACAATGCCAGCGAGTCGTGCCAGAGAGAGGAAACAGATTTATTCAATATTGTCCCTGAGCCATACAGTCTGTTGGACTTGTCCTGGCACTGAGTCCTCTATACAGCACGGTCAAGACAGAGGATAATTGTTCACGAAACCTCTTGAGGGAGGGCAGATATTAGCCCTGATTGCTCAGTAACAACAAGTTTTTGTGTTCACAAAATTGTTGACTAAATGTAATATTTTAGTCCAATTCTGTTCTTCAGCTGATGAAAGATCAATTTAATACGAGTTCTGTGTTCGACAGTAATTATACAAATAAATGGCAATGCTGCTTACTTGTTGGATTTTTAGTTTGTTTTCCAGTTCAGTGATTTCAGATAAAGTTTGGAGTAGATTAAAAAAACATATATATATGTATTAAGCCACTAGATTGTCAATCACTGGCCCATCTATACATGATTTTGTTATAATATATAATTTACAGCAAAAATAACTGTATGGTGATTTAAAATGACTCGTACTGTGGACTAGATTTTAGTCTTACCGCCTACCAGCGTGTATTCTTTAAAAGTAGCTTCTCCTACACTGTTCAGCAGGCTAATAATACACCGCCGAGCGTTATCATCGGGCTTCATGACACGCCGTACCAAACCCAGAGTCTCGTCAGCAGATTTCAGCCCATGTTTTGTGGGAGACACATTCCTGACACAGTCTGGCATGAGAGGAATGCTGTCCAGATTTCAGTATGTAAATGCCTGTCTTTGTCTCATCTCTTTCTGTGGCTCGCAAGCAGGGGCTGCTGGGAAAAGACGTGTGAAGAGACTTTGTACTGGGGTTGTTTGTTCTGACAGTCTGTCATCTTGTGTTTTTCAGTCTCCACGTGTACGGCCATCTGTAAGAAGAATCCTCCGCCTATTCCTCCTCGAATCATCTCCAAACCCTACATAGCGGTGACGGTCCAGAGCAGCACCGAATCGGCCCAGGACACGTACCTGGACAGCCAGGACCCGCGCAGCGAGGTCAACAGCCAATCAGGACGCAGCAACTCCTCCGACAGCATCGCCAGTTCTCGGACAGGGAGTCTGGTCAAGGGTGCCAAGCGGCCGCCCATCCTGCCCCCCATTCCTGCCCCACGGGAACCTGTGCCCCTGCCCAGCGCCAGAGTGACCACGCCTCCTCCCGCAATCGTCCGGCCTTCTCCCGCCCCGGACACCAGAAACGAGCCCGCGAGCCTCACTGTGGCACCCAACGAACCGCAAGCCCCGCCCAAGAGAAAACTCTCCTCCATTGGCATTCAGGTGTGTGAGAATATTGATTTCATTAATGCTTTTATGCTATTGGATGACGCATTCGCTGTCAGGTCATGTGACCTCTCTCCCGTTGGTAGTCGCTGCTCGTTTGCATGAGCTTTAACTCAGCTTTGTTGTTGCAAAACATCAGTGTGAGTGCATTAAGACATGGAAGCTGTTTTTATTACTGAATATTTCTTTTTTTGTACATTTTATTGATATAGGCTTATAGGTTTTTTACAATTCATTATTGCTATATTAAAATAAAAGAAATAGCCAATTTACTCAAATATCAATAAATGGCTAATAAACACACAAAAGTCATTTAAATAAGTTGTATTTTATTTTAGCATTGTTCAATCTTTGGAGAAGATTAAATGCAATGGATATGTAGTAATTTGTTTGGATTTTTTACTTTTTAATTAGGTATTTAAGCATATATTTATTTAATGATTTTATTTGGAGTAATTTAACCTGCACAAAAATCATAATTGTCGATTATTCCCTCGAGATTGTAATTGCGTGTATTAATAACGATTATTTTGAACTGATTTATGCCATTGTTTGAAGCTGCATGCCATATTTTATATAAAATATATATTTAAAAAAAGACAGAAAACACTCTTCCTGAACTTTTATTGCTTTTCTAAAGCATCGAGCCTCAAATGTCAACTATACATTGGCTTGGTTTCATCTTTAAACAAAAAAAGGTAAAATTATGCATATTGTTATACTAAAACTAAATGGAAAAAATGGTTTACTAAAGCAATTTATTTCATTCATTTGAATCAAGCAAAATAGTACTAATGCACGTTTCTTTAAAGTAGGGCTGGGAAATGAGTAAAAATTAATATCCCTGTATTTTTTGGCTGATTTGCGGTATACGGTACATATCTCGATATTTTGTATGTGGATTAAACAAATAAATAGTAAATGTAAACATGTAGGCTTATATAATGTGCAAAAAGGGTTAAAATCACATTGCATTCTAACATTGTAACATTGCTTTAAAAGCATTATTTTTGTTTTTAGATCGCAAAGTTAAATTTACTAAACTAAAAAAAGCACAGACTAGGCTAATTGAGTAAAAAAAGCTATTTTATTACCCCATTACAGTCACTTCACATTCAGTGCTATCATACAAATACACTTACTTGTATGTTTAACAATTGTTTTTAATACTTGTTTTATTTTCTGTTGTCTCTTCCTTTCTCTTTTAAATTCAGTTATTTTTAATGTAACGCACTTTGGATCAACTACAGTTGTGTAAAACTTGTGCTCTATAAATAAAATTTGCCTTGCCTTAAAATGTCCAACTACAAACATTTCAGCAAAATGTATATTTTCGTCAGAGTTATTGCGCTCCTATTTCATTTCGCTCTTTCTGTTTGGTGCGTATGCGCTCGGCGTTCAGAAACAAGTCTGTGAAGTTTAGCGGAGAATCGCAAAGCAAAAGCTCATGCACGTCTGACAGCAAAATGGAAATATTTCCAAGGCTTTCTAACATTTACAGACGGAGAATATACCTGTGAAATGTAAGTTATGCATTTAGGAAAAGAGCACATAGCTCAAAACAGCACGTCTCTGTCAGTGGCACATGCAGCCTTTCTGTCAGAGCCGCTTTAACCCGTTAAGAATCCAGCGTACCGGGACGCCTAGTGGTGACGGGGTAAAGTCGTCAGACACAAAAACGAAAAAAAAAAAAGTTGGACATGTCATATATCCATGGAAAGCTGAGATTCTTGTGATTTCAACTCTGTAAACCATTTTAAGATACAATAAACACAGCATGTACAATCAGTGTCTTTATCAGACCACTTTTTGTTGACATAATGCAGACATGCATGATAGTACAGACATACATAGGAATAACACAGTAGGGATGCAATATAACACCAATATAAGAAAAAACCCACAAATAAATAATGTACTGTGTATAGAAATATAGGAAAAATATGTTTTGGATTATATGTATAAATGCCACTATTTGTTTATGCTTCAGTTACTATGTGTCAGCAATTATTGACACTATAATGTGTTTATGCTTCAGTTACTATGATGAGAAACTTATCTACAGTGAATAACCTTTGAATAGCTTAGCCCAAAATGATAACCTTTCACATTAAAGAGCCCAAAATGCATTCAAAGGGTCGTTTGAGTCTCCAAGTGTACTCTTTTGGAAGCGCCTAGACATAAATTTAGATAAACTTTTGTGTAACATAAAATTAGATAAACATTCTGTGTATCCCAATGTATTTTCTAATATATTGTTTATAGTCAAATGCAGGCTTCTATTTACCAAAAAAATGGCTTGGTAAGGCTTCATATTGTTCTTTTTTTAGTGTAATGTATTTTCAAAGTGCTCAACCTCCCAGTAAGACTCAGATTCAAAGACCAACACCATGCACACCATATCATCCAAATGGCCCAAGAACAGCATGCAATTTACTTTGGGTATGCCTTTTTTAGGCGTTTTAGGCTAAATTTTACAGGAATCGTAAAGGGTTAAACTAAAGATTTATCATTGCTGATACACGTAATTTATTAACATTTAATCATATGATTGCAAGGTTCATGTTTTATTTTTTATTTATTTGTATTTATGCATTTAGCAGACGCTTTTATCCAAAGCGACATTTATTGTCAGTATGTTTACGCTGTTAATATGCACGTTCGCTAGCAAGCTAATTTCTTAATCTAGTAATTACATGTTTTTTTAAAAGTTGAACTTGCGTTAATTTTACATGGCTTTGGGCTCTCTTGTGAGACGCGAGTGCAACGATGATAGATGTCTCTCTAGAAAATGCAGTAAATGTGTTCTGTGTGAACGGCTTGGTTTCAGTTTCGAGGTAAACAACATCTTCTCCACATTGATGTTCTCTTTTTCTGCAATATTTTGAAAGAGCAGCACCGCATCCAGTGGGTTCAACTGGACAGGCAAAAAAAAAAAAAAAGCATTAAAATGCAACGACACCTCATCATCACATTTTGTGTGCCAAGCTGCCTAAAATTCGAATGCAGCGTTTTGCTTTCGAATGTGGATTTTTATTTTAAATTCAACAAAATTTTTTTTTTTTGACAGCCCTAAAGAACAGTAGCCTAAAGACATTCAGTCAATTACAAATCCACATCAACTGATAGAATAATTAACAAAATAATGTAAATATTCCATTACACCTTTAACATATTTAGTATATTAGTAATATAATAATACTCAATATGAATATCCTACTTTTCTGCCACCGCACCATTGTTACCGTTAGGGTTACTACAGTAAAACTGTGGTAAATGCTGGTGATTTGTGGATTGAAACGTCTTCTAACTGGATCGTTGCACTGTTTCTGCTGCTTTCTGAATGTTGATGAGAAAAGCAGCTCTGATTTATTTGGCTTTAAACTAGTTTAAATTAAAGAGATGTGATTTGTCCTGGAGAACTCTGCGCTGAACTCGAGTGCTTCTTTCACAGCGTTGTTTAGTGCGTGATCGTGACTGGTCACTGTAATAAACGCATGCGCTCTAAGCTCGCGCTGCACTGTTTTCTTCTGAGGCGAGCGGATAAAAGATCAGTGTGGCGTGCCGTTCAAACAAGTACCGCTATGTTGTTCTGCTTTTGACTCGTTTGGCGTTTAACATATCTATCATGCACAACAGAGTGACAACGACTATCAGTTAGAAGACAATGTCTTTTATCCAGTGTGTTTCAGTTTGTTAAACCCGCGCTGCAAACACTTCTTAAGCACACAGAATAATGCAAGCGGCATTTTTGATTGTTTATTTATTTTTTCAATCGCGGCTTTGAACGATTATGTAATCGAGGCATCCATAATCGTAATTAGAAATTCGATTAATTGTGCAGCCCTAATTTAACCCTACACACTTTACTCTGTTTACAAATATAATAAAATAAATAAACAATAACTGTATAATAAAATATAATAATTTTTTTGGTTTTATAAAATTATATAATATTATACAATTCTGATAATTTATATGATTTTGATTTATTTTTAATATTAATATTATATATAAAATATGTGACCTGTGCTGGTAAAATGAGTCAGAATGCGCACGGGCTAATTACGAGCTACAGGCAAAACTGAAAAAATTTGGTTGAATTTTCACAAAAATTAGTTCATTAAGGCATCGTCTAGTGAACCCAATGCTCCACGTAGTTAATTAAACTATGACATTTTTAAAATGGTAAAATACAAATTTTCTGTAAAATAAATCGCATGCGATGATCATGCGCATCTCGTCAGTAAAGCCGGTTCTGTGATTAGTAGCAAATCTCCATCACGTGCTTTCAGATGGAGCAGCATTTAATACACAGAGCCTTAGATCGCTGACAAGCTGCGCAATATCCCATTTATTATTCTAGATGAATCGCATTCATTTATGAATGCACACTGCGTAGCTTGTCAGCGATCTACGGCTGTGTATTAAATTTATTTTAGATATTTTGCAATTCTAAAAATTGTATTTTTATTTTTTATTTTATATATATATATAATAATCATGAAGTCATGTTTAAAATTGTATTGGTATTTTTTGTTTTTTATGAAAATGTTTTATAACGTAGATATTGTCTGTATTGTTATAGCATGTGTAGAAATCATCTTATGATCTTGTATGTTGAATTGATGATACAGTCATTCAGGCTAATTTGTTGAATACCGTATGTAAATGTGGGCGGTCATATGTTAATGAGCTCATGAATGTGACGCACCATGACTAATTCTGAATGAGAGGCTTTGTATTTGACTGTCATTAAGTGCTCTGGGTGAACTAACGAGGGAGGTGTGAGTTATGAATATTAACTACGTCACATAGAATATCAAAAGAGCCGGAAAGATCCTGTTTTTCATCAAACGACCCCCTTACACTCAAGCTGTTTCGCTGAACCAGTCAGTGACCTCTCAGTGCTGTGGTGAACTCATTAGAGCTGTATCATAACTATTATAATTTAATTTCTCTTGTGGCAGGTGGATTGTGTGCAGCCGATTCTGAAAGAGGAACAAACTCCCACCACCAGGTTCCAGTCCATCGGGGTTCAGGTTGAGAACGGCAGGCCGTGAGTTTCCTTTCTGCCTTTTGCATCCTCTAGAAAGCCTCCGTTTAGCGCTTTGGAATTTCATACGCATGTTGACGGCAGCACAAAAGCGCGGTCTGATCGCTGTGTATGTGTGTGAGTGAGTCAGCAGCAGAGTTTCTCAGCCATGTATGGCGCTGAAAACACTCACAAATAATGATTGAGTGCAGACGGCAGGAGATAATGAGATTCTGCGCTCATCTCCCACTCGCTTTGTTTCCTGGCGCTCTCCGTTGCAGTCTATTTTCATATCTTTCCATCGCTCTCATTGACATGTCTCTCTGTAAGTGTGCTGTCTCCCACACACCAGCTGTCTGTCTTTCTCCGGCCTGCGTTCCCAGTCTCTGCTCCCCCGGTTCGCTTTTTATTTTATAAGACAGTCCAATGAAATAGGGAATATCTAACAACATGGGAGGTTTTATTGATATTTGTCAAATTGATATATAAATCGATTTAAAATTCTGAATAAGTTAAGATATAATAACAGAAATGAATAAGGTTAAAGAATAAAGCGGTGTTAGTTGCTTTGTTTGATTTCCACTAGGGTTGTGCCGATAGACCATAGTATCGTGTATCGATGATAGTCAGAGATAACGACGATAACAAATGTCTTTGTCGATAATCAAGACTATTTTATGCTCATTCTCCTATTAATGTATAAAACTATTATTATTATTGGGCTATCAAATTGCCCCTCTATTTCACCTCAGCACCGCACTTCACACACACACGTAAATGAGGATCAAGGCCAGAGTATACTTCGGCCGTCCGCATCCGCGCACCGTCCGCACTACGTCATTTTGTCATCAAGACGGCTCGCGGACAGCCGCGCACCCCGTCCGCGTGCAGGCAGTTTGAGACCGCGTGGACGGTTCGTCCGCACTCTTCTGCGGCTGAGTATACTTTGAAAGCGGCGAGACGGAACGCGGAAAGTGAAGTATACGCGGGCCTTTAGGCTTCTCCTCATTGGACATGTTTTAAAAACGGACTCTAAAACTAAGCCCACGTCAAAATTGAACTGCAGGGTGATGATCTTTATTTACAAATTAGGACAAGAGTGCAAAAAGAGACATCTTTTAGACATCTTCTTGAACAGCTACGAGCTATGAATGAACATGACGAAACCGCACCGGCAGCATTTCGTTTTCTTTACAGCACATCAACAAAAAACATTGATGCTTATTTTTCATCATTGTTATTATAAAAAAATATGCAGTAAATAAGTTATGTCTAAAACGGCTCATCATGGGGCGCCCGGTCCGAAGTGCTGTGTGACTGATGTAGCTTATCAGTTTAATTTACCTGAAAATACTTTTATATTTAACATGTTCGTTTATGTACAATATTTAGTGTTAAACTGTTGATCTTTAAAATAAATCTACTTTTGATTTTCATCCTTGACTGATAACTTCCGCGCTGATGCGGCACAATTGTCCCAGTAGCACGTGCGGTCCTAATAGCGATGTATGACTGCGGTATCCGAATATGAACTAGCTGTTTTAAATATTTGCATATTTAACATGTTAGTTTTTCAGTATGTTTGAAAGTATATTATTTCGGTTATTGGGAGGCTACTTCCACGCTATCTCTCTCTCTCTCTCTCTCTCTCTCTCTCTCTCTCTCTCTCTCTCTCTCTCTCTCTCTCTCTCTCTCTCTCTCTCTCTCTCTCTCTCTCTCTCTCTCTCTCTCTCTCACTCACTCTCTCACTCTCTCGCTCTCTCTCTCTCTCTCTCGCTCTCTCTCTCTCTCTCTCTCTCTCGCTCTCTCTCTCGCTCTCTCTCTCTCTCTCTCTCTCGCTCTCTCTCTCTCTCGCTCTCTCTCTCTCTCTCTCTCTCTCTCTCTCTCTCACTCTCTCTCTCTCTCTCTCTCTCTCTCTCTCTCTCTCTCTCTCTCTCTCTCTCTCTCTCTCTCTCTCCTCTCTCTCGCTCTCATGCTCTCTCTCACTCTCTCTCTCTCTCACTCTTTCTCACTCTCTCGCTCTCTCTCTCTAAAAAAAATCACCAAATAGTTATGAAATAGCCCATGACAAGTACAGAGAGTCTCTTTCTTACCCCCCCCCATCCATGCACAATAATATCGTGTATCGGCGATCTCACAGGCTGGCGTATGACGATATGAAAAATGACCATAAAATACATGATGGTATTGTTTTTTTTTTTTTACATTTCTTTAACAACAACATTATTATTCATGTCATTTTATAATGTAATATAAAAACATGTAATTTTGCTTGATACATCTATTTATAAAAAAATATTTTTAGTGTTAGAAAAATATTAATTTATATTTGCTTAATGGTAAATCTTACTATATATGATTTAGTGCTGTCAAATGATAAATCGCATCCAAAATAAAAGTTTTTGTTTACATAATATATGAGGATGTACTGTGTATAGTTATTATATGTAAATACAAACACATGCATGTATATATTTAATAGAAATGTAATTTATTTATTTACTGAGTATATTTATATATAATATAATAATATTAATATAAATGTGTATACAGGTAAATATTTTCAAAATATATACTGTGTATTTATATATACATAATATACACAGCACACATACATATATTATGTAAAAACTACAACCCTTTAATGAACTATGAGGGCAAAAATAATAATCGTAATCGAGGTAAAGTGTTCAATTAATTGAGGTTTTGATTTTTTGTCAAATCACCCAGTCCTAATAATCATGATGTCCATTTTATTGGAAAATGATTGAATTATAAATCATTATTTTGTGATTTAATTGCAATATCTGTGACAAAATGCATGTTTTAGAAGTAGAAAATTATGGTGTGAAGAAGCCATTTCCACAAGGATGAACAAATAGCTTAATCATAAGCGTCTGGATATCCCCCCCCCCCATGTACTTTCAGCTGATTGATTTTCAATAATGGATTCATAAACCAACGGAAGTGCGTAGTTTGAGTGTTGGCCGGAGTCTTTAACGGGTCTCTTCTCTCTGTGTGTCTAGACTCAGTCGCTACACTAGCATGGCGTCTAGACAGGAGACGACGGAGGTCGAATCTCAGGAGCAGTCCGACAGTAAACCCTCGCAGAACAAGACGCCCCACCAGAGTCTGGACTACGGCTGCGTTCACAAACCCTCGCTGCAGGAGAAGCTGGACCCGGCGCTGGACCCGTCCTCCCTCCCGCCGCCCGACCCGTCTCTGCAGGCCGGGAGCGTGAACGGGGCCGTGGAGCAGCCCGGGGGCTCGGCGTGCCTCAGGGACGGGCGCTGGTTCCAGAAGCTTCTGCAGGCCGAGACCGAGCGCATGGAGGCCTGGTGTCAGCAGATGGACCAGGAGACCAAAGACAAGCAGCTGTCAGAGGAGGGTGAGGTGCCAGCATCATACAACATACAAAACAAATCAATTCCTTTCAATTTAACTACTATGTAATATGTGACCTGGACCACAAAACCAGTCATAAGGGTCAATTTTTCGAAAATTGAGATTTATACAGCATCTGAAAGCTGAATAAATAATCTTTCCATTGATGTATGGTTTGTTAGGATAGAAAACTATTTGAAAATCTGGAATCTGAGGGTGCAAAAAAATCTAAATATTGAGAAAATCACCTTTAAAGTTGTCCAGATGAAGTTCTTAGCAATGCATATTACTAATCAAAATTTAAGTTTTGATAAATTTACAGTAGTAAATTTACAAAATATCTTCATGGAACATGATCTTTACTTAAAGGGATAGTTCACCCAAAAATGAAAATGGCATGGATGTTTATCTGACTTTGTTTCTTCAGTAGAACACAAACGAATATTAACTCAAACCGTTGCAGTCTGTCAGTCATATAATGGCAGTCAATGGTACTCACGGCTTTGAGAGAGAAAAAAAACATACACAGACAAAACCAAAGTAAACCCTGCGGCTCGTGATGACACATTGAGGTCTAAAGACATGAAACGATCGGTCTGTGCAAGAAACTGAACAGTATTTCTATAGTTTTTTATCTCTGATCCGCTGCCTGGTCAAACTGTCCTGAGCTCCTTCACTCAACAGCCGGCGCATGATGCGGCGTCGTCTTGCTTTACGGTGGATCGCAGACTTATAAGTGCGTTACCGCCACCTATCTCTCAAATGGACCGTTGACACTCCTAATGGAGATTGTAGATAGGGTCAATGGTCTATTTGAGAGATAGGTGGCGGTGAAAACAGTAATGGTGGAGTCAGACTGCTGCTTCTCACTCAGGGCTGTGTCTCAAATAGACGGGACCTTTTCCCTATGTTGATGTGTAACTAGGGAGAATCTGGAACCGCTCGTTCTGAGAGACTGTTTATGATTTTTTTAGCATGATTAAAAAAAGTGTGGATTTTTACAATTATAGGCTGGTTGTTTTCACACAACTGTGTTCAAACGCCTTATAAACGTGATTTTTGCATTATAGGCCCCCTTTAATAATTGAACCATTTTCAGCAAATCTTGGTTACTGTGAAGTCATTGGGTTTATTATGAACATCATCCTGACGATCTGTGAATGATTACCTCTAATGGACTTTTCTACCATATTGACCTGAGTCTGTTTTCAGACGCGTGTAGATCTTAATTCAGTGGCGTTAGGAGTGAAATGAATGTGCAGGCAGCTGCTGGTAATTGCAGCAGGTTTGTCTGGCTGTCCTCTGATCTCAGGAGCTTCTTTCAGATGCCCGGCGGATCCATGAATAACGGCTGATAACAGTCCTCATTAACCAGCTTTAATCAGAGACGCCTCTCTCTTGTCTGCTAATTTTGGCTCCTGGAGCCGGTGATTAAAGTCATTAGGTTTGAACCAGGCATGAATGCAAATGGAGGAGGATGATGATGATGATGATGATGAAGAGCGTGAGCTGCTGTGCTATGAGTGACGTGTCTCTCTGTGTTGCTGTAGTTTTGGGGAAGGTCCGCAGTGCCGTTGGCAGCGCTCAGCTCTTAATGTCTCAGAGGTTCCAGCAGTTTCGGGGTCTCTGTGAGCAGAACCTGGTAAGTGTCTCTATAAGAAATATATAATTTAGTCTCTTTTTTTTTTTATTTATTATTTTTTTATGAATGTGGGGTATATTATTAAAAAAAAATGTACCGTCTATGTGTTTTTTTATATGATGCTGCTAAATTGCCCCTTGTGGGATTTAAATTGTTAACTTTAAAACTTTAGAAATGTAATTTATTTTTATTATTAATTGTATATTTTTAATGAAAATGAAAATTACGTTTATTATTAAATGTTACGAAAAACTTTATTTTATTACTTAATATTTATTTACATGTATTTTAATTATATATATGTGTGTGTGTGTGTGTGTGTGTGTGTGTGTTGTGGTGACACTGGACCACAAAACCAGTCATACAAAACCAGTCATAAGCTCATGGCCGTAATGGAGATAATGAAAATATCTGTTATGAAAATGAATGTTACAAATATGACATGAACACATGATTTGAATACTGTTAGGTTATGATTATGATGCAGCAATGTTAAAAAAAGAAGCATCTAAAAAAGAATCAGCTGCCTGAAGATGAAGCTGACTTTATGCCAATAAACTGAAACCCGTTCTATGACACTTCCTATGATATTAATCAGATAACATAGACATAACATTACATCTTTTATTTGCACAAAAGGATTCATATGCCAGTGCACTTTAAGTTACACGCAATACCGAGAGAGAGAGAGAGAGAGATGCTCCCGCCGTGATGCGCTTTCAACAACGCATGAGACACGGACAAGGAGAGCATTTACTAAGATTTCACATCCTATAAAGTTCTCGTTATAATGCTAATGTCATATGTTTATGGCAGATTTGTGATAATTTCCATCTACATTATCAAGTGATTGCTCAAATCGCCTGCGTGTTTTCGAAGCCATACGAAAACTAATTTTAATTGAAGTATGCATACTGTTGAACAAATATGATGAAAAAAGTATTTTGGGATTTTTGAAAAAGAAACCTCTAAAAGCAAGATGACGTCTCAAATAACAGTCAATATCGGGCATTGCATTTGATCATGACACTACTGGTAATATGCAGTGCATTCAGCATGTTAATAAATGTTAATATCCCAACACATCCTATATTAGATGAATCAGATATGTATGTAGCTAACCCAGACATCACGTGACTTCAAAGCCAAGCTTCTCTCTCTTCTCTATACTTTGAACGCTTGCATGTGAAACAATCAGAGCTCAGGGTGCCGCCCAAAGTGCTGCTTTAACCAATCAGAATAGTTTTTCCCCACGATCATCGTTTTCATGATCGATCATCGCTGTCACGGCCGAGTACTCGAACGCTGTTGCACATCCCTATTAATCATTTCATTATTGTTCTACTGATAACTTAGCCTGCGTGAGTAAAACATCATTTAAAATGTATATAATTTATTTTTAAATTATTCATAATATATAGGGAGTAAAGAATTACTATTTATTCTTTATTAATTGAATTATAATTAATATGTAATATATTACACATATATGTAATATCTCAAGGTGTGTGTGTGTGTGTGTGTGTGTGTGTGTGTGTGTGTGTGTGTGTGTGTGTGTGTGTGTGTGTGTGGTGTGCTGTGTGTGTGTGTGTGTGTGTGTGTGTGTGTGTGTGTGTGTGTGTGTGTGTGTGTGTGTGTGTGTGTGTGTGTGTGTGTGTGTGTGTGTGTGTGTGTGTGTGTGTGTGTGTGTGTGTGTGTGTGTGTAGTATCTCACAGAAGTGAGTACACCCTCACATTTTTGTAAATATTTTATTATATCTTTTCATGTAACAACACTGAAAAATGATGTCATATATATTAATTAGTGATGTCAAATATATATTAATTAGTGCTGTCAAACGATAAATTTTTGTGTAAACAAACTTTTATTTTGGATTAATCTTATTAACAAAGTACATATTTTATGGTTTATTATTATTATTTAATATTTTTTTCTGCTGACATAACTTGCGGGTCTAATATAATTTCTTTGTGTATCTTATGATTCCTTTACACTCAAATCCTGTTGGATAAAATCTTGTCCCGCCAGATGATTTCCTGTTCATCAGCCAGAAACTCTCACATCTGTATGAGGCAGCAGAAGCGCCCTCTGCTGGACCTCTGTCTGCATCACAGACACATCACTGATTTATCGTGCTGGATTCTCCTGTTTGTCTTGTATTATTGTTGTTAGCTGTTTTCAATTGGAAATAAGATCATATTCAAATATGTATTGGTCATTTTGATCCCATGGACCTGAAGTGGGCAGACTTTGATTCTCTTCCAGATGTGTTTTAAGCATTTGGCAGGTTCTCTAATCACAGCTGTAGAGTTGATATCTGATGAACTGATGTGTGTGTGTTTCGGGTCAGGATGCGAACGCTCAGCCGCGGCCCACAGCGCAGGATCTGGCCGGGTTCTGGGATCTGCTGCAGCTCTCCATCGAGGACATCAGCATGAAGTTTGACGAGCTCCACCTCCTCAGGTCCAACGACTGGAAGATGTCTGAGACCCAGGACAAAAAGGTGCGACTGACAACCCTTTTGAACATCCTAACATTTCCCTGTGCCTTTGTTTGTAAAACCAATTGGAGTGTAGAAAACTATTCTGGTTTGTGGATCTACTTCAGCTTTTAGATCTAGAACTGTATCGCCACGTTTGAGCTGCTCGTTCATAATAACATCACGTGATGAAAATATAGTGCTTCAGGTGCTACGTGTAAAAAATAGCCTGTATACTGTTTATGTAGAAAGTAGAGCACTAGCACAATGTATTTAATTATATATAAAAAAAAATGATTATGAATGTAATATTTATTAGATAAATAAATATATATACATTTTCTGTAATTTAATATTTTATTCAATATTCATTTTGATTACCTTTTTTTAATTGAATGTCATAATATTTAATATCATAAGGTATTTTTTAAGTTAACAAGTAATTCAATGTTTTATGAAAATATTAAAATTTTAATCCAATAATTTGAATATTAATTACATATTATTTAATATTTGTTTAATAATGTATAATATTTTAGAAATATTTATTCTGTGTATATTATATTTAATATTACAAGCTAGCATAGTTTAAAGTTTAAAACGAAATATTAAAGATTTAATTGTTTTATTAATCTAATATTTATTGCAATAGTTAAACATTACAGTAATTAAATATTAAGGTAATAGTTTCGTTTTAATATTATTTTCTAAATAGTTTATTTAATATTTAAGTTAATATGTATTTGATAAATGTAATTATTTTTAAATAACTTAATATAGGCTATCATATTGTATTTTAATAGTTAAAATAATTGAAATATTAATATTGTATTTATTATTAATTTATATTAATAGTTACAAATATTGATTAGATATTTTTATATTACATATTTAGTAAATGTACACTTCTATTTTATTAATAAGTGTAATATTTAACATTGAATGGACGTCCCCAGGAGGAGAAGTCCGCTGCATCCCACACACCAAAGAAGACGGTAAAGGTCAAGACCGCGGGGGGGAAGGAGAAGAGCAGCGACAAGCAGCGTCAGGAGGCCAGAAAACGACTGATGGCGGCCAAACGAGCGGTTTCCGAACGGCAGAACTCCGCCACCGAGAGCGCCGAAAGCATCGAGATCTACGTCCCCGAGGCTCAGACGCGACTCTAACCGACCCCAAAATAACAAACTCCTCCCGACCAGACGCTCCCTAGCGCTCGCGGACACGTGCACCGCACGGAGCGCACCGCGGTCGGAAACCACGAGCAAAAAATACCAGAGCAAAAAACTGAATTGGACCGCTACCGTGTCACCGCTGCCACAGAAGAACCTCCCCTCGACGTTAATTTCTATGGTTACCCTTGTTATAATTCTTAATGTTATAAAAGTTCATTATCTGATGGAAATATATCAAGACTGTGCTAATATCTCTGACAATGAAAAGACCTCGGTTCAGATCTCGCGTCACATGACCCACGGAAGCCCCTCCTACAGCATGCACTCAGGATCCCGCACGTGTGCACTTGTCTTTCATCAGCGCAGTCTTCCTGTTCTCTTTTGATTTGCTCTCTCCAGCGGTTTTAGCGTCACTTTATCGCTCGAATGGAAATGTTTGGACGGTACAACGGATACTTGAAGCGGATCGCCGCAGGAAGTGGTAGAATAGCACAGCGGAAGCTGATTTTAGCGCTCCACTAGTTTTGTTTGATTCACAGTAAAACTGAACTCGGAAACACATCCAGCTTGTTTTGTTTTTCACGTAAAAGCGCACGGAGTACGATCCATCTGATTATTTAATAGGGTTAAAACATGACCACTCCACTTAGTTTTTATGATGAATGTTTTTAAAAACTTGATGACAATGTCCAGATTTGTACTTGGGGCCAACAGTCTGTTTTGTAAGATTATTATAATTTTAATGCTTTCAGTTGTTTTTGTTGTCCAGTCATTCCATGTGTTTTCTAGTGTGTGACCAATCAGAGCCCGTCAAGTGTGATCGAAGATGTTTTTTAATTATTATTTTCTTTGTCAGATATTAAAAACTTCCGTCACCCAGAACTTGCTGATTTGGAAAAGTTGTTTCAGATTTCCCAGAAGTGTCAGTATTTACACACATGCTTTACTTCTAGTTATCTGCATATTAAACTAGGTTAGACACATTGAACACACTTCACCTTTATCACTGCCATTTCTTCATGTGCCAATTACTTTGAAGCCAAAGCTGGAAAAATACGTTTAAATGATTAATGAAATGGAGATTTGATGCCACTTTCATTAACAATTCATTCATTTTTCAGAGTTTGTATCTCATTATAAGCATTAAAGGAATAATTAATCCAGAAAGGAACATTTGCTGGAAATGTCCTCGCCCTCAGGCCATCCACGTGGAGATGTAGATGCGTTTTCTTCAGCAGATTTGGAGAAATGTATCATATCACTATGGATCATCAATGGATGCTCTGCAGTGAATGGGTGCCGTCAGAATGAGAGTCCAAACAGCTGATAAAAACATCACAATAATCCACACCACTCATCAGTTAACATCTTGAGAAGACTGAAAGCTGTGTGTTTGTAAGCTTCTGGCTAAAATACATATTTCTTTCTAAAATCTGTCCTAATGAAACAAACTCATTAATCTTGGTTGGCCTGAGCGGCGAGTACATTTTCTTCAAACGGTCATTTCTGAGTGAACTGCTCCTTTAAGTGCGTCAGATCTGAAGGACTCTGAAGTTTCCTGCTGGCTCACATCAGTGTTTCAGAAGCTTGATTTTCACGGTTTGTGTGCTGCATTAAGTTCAGACGTGCTTTAGTTTGGATTCAACCTGTAGACGGCGAGTCACATTCATCACTCATATAATGACGGAGACCGAGGCATGAGCGAGTTATTCATCCTGGACTCGCCCTGAACACACTACCTGTCAGGAGCTGACCACGGCTTTGGGTTTAATATTTTATGGAAACCTGTGATGCATGGCATTTAAAAGTTTGGGTTAAATTAGAGTTAAAAAAAATCGAATTAAGTTGATCAAAAGTGACAGTAAAGGCATTATGAAATATATTTATATTTCAAATAAATGCTGTTCTCTGGAATTTTATATTCATGAGAGAATCCTGAAATCAAAATGTTTAATTTTTCCACAAAAATATAAAGCGGCATAACTGTTTTCAACACTGATAATACAATTTTTATTTTTCTTGAGCAGCAAATTAGCATATTAATATGATGAGATTATTAAAAAAATACTCTCCCTTTCAGTTTAAATTTTTACATCAGTCTTCAAGGGGTCTGGTCATCCTTGCTGAAAAAAAAACAGAAACTATCACAGAACTTTACAAATATTACAAACCATCCACACATAACCATAAAACCATTACCCAATGGCTTCCAGTAGCAGGGTTGCCAGGTCTGCTGTTTTCCTGCAGAATTGGACTACTTGTAAACTGTTGCCACAGGTTGATTTATTTTTTTCCTCTGTGGTTTAAAAATGTACATTCTGTATAAATGGTAATTGGCTGAAATGCGTATTACAATATTTTACATTCTTCCAATGATAAACCTGTGCTAAATTATGGGTTTTGTGGGAAGGGCTCCTTTATGAAAACAGACGGTTACTGCTGGAGTTCAAGTTGAAATTGTGTGTTAATAGGTAGTTTAGGTATGGGGTGCCATATGTTGAGTTCTGATAGTTGTTTTTAGGCTATTTTTGATTGACCGTTGTTCTGGTTTTGTTACACAGACTTGGCAGCCCTGTACAGTAGTCCAGGATCACTTCAGTTCCCATTAAAACAATACAGTTCCCATTAAAACCATTACAAACTGAGGTTTTCTGTTGTTTTCTTCAGCAGTGTGGAAGTGGATGAAACCGAAAGCCTTGAACAATCAAGTTACAAATCGTGCCACTCTCATGTTCAAATGTGGGTGGCAAAACCCCATTTATTAATTTCTCATTCAAAATTCAATTCTTGATCTTGAAATTATTTTTTTTGAATAATTTCCAAAGAACTATAGTAAAGCATAAGCATTTTCTGCTCTTATTTTAAGCTAAATTCTACATGGATTTAAAAATGATGATATGTGTTAAGCAGAGTTGAACCATTCTCATTCAAGTTGTATATTGATTTCAAAATGCCATTTTATTACAGATATGAATTTAATAAATTTCTGGCCAATCACAGCTCAGAATGCTCAGATTCATCAAACATTTCACACAATTGACTTGAGCAATAAAGCAGCACATTATTACCGTTTGTTAGATGAAAAGTGTTTTTCTCAATCGTCCGGTCCAGGTGTGTGAACGTTCACAGTTTGATGTTCATCTTTGATGTGTTTTTCCGTTCTCATGTTACCTGAGCTGCTTTTCCAACAGACACTGATCTCTGAACTCTGCATGTCATAGCAATATCAGAGTCTTAAAGCCTTTGTGTTCCTGTGGACGGATTGACTCAAACTCAGCAGGTCTTAATAGGGCTACACTGGACTCCACACACTTACGGACTTTCAACGGACATCTCGCCTTGTACACTTTTATTTTCTTTGCTTTGTTTTTTTTTTTTACAAGTGATGCTTCAGATTTTATTGAAGGACATTGTTGAACTTATATATGTGCGCCATTGTGTCAGATGGACACAATTCAAATGTATTTCACATTTGTCATGTTGTTCTTATTGTAACTGGAGAGAAATGGCCCCGAGCTTGACTGCGAGGGCCGGTATGGACACTTTCATGTCATCTTGTGTTTGTCCAAGCCATCAGGTTGTTTCTTGCTCTTTTATTTGTGTTTATAGTGAATCACCAGTGTTAAATCAACTGCTTTAGTTCATAACTCACTTTCATAACTGTGATAGTTTGAAAATACTAAAATGCTGAATTTAATATAGATAAAAATATAGGCATACATAAATTTAGCAGTGTAGCTCAGATTACTTTGATTTGGCCCATTTCGAAATGTGACACATGAAGTGACGTCATTTGGACAAGGTGGCGGGAAGAGAAGTAAAATACAAATAAAAAAGTAAATAATTTAATTCCATTATATTTCACACAAATTATAACGTTGACAGCTTTTGTAAAAATCAAGCAGTTTGCATCAGTTTTACCTTTAAATATATTTTTTAAAATCATTCTTCGCTGTTTTGTTTATAGTGAGCGGGTACGAGATTCCGCAAAAAGGGCAGATTGCTTTACGGCAGCAACAAATGTTAGCCAAGGTTAGCAAAACAAGCGTAATTAGCTGAGGTACGATAAGATGCCGTTTTCTGAATGGCTGTGAATGGAGGAGAGGCTTCACTACACTGAATAAACTTCAGTGTATTCTTTAATGAATCGACTGCCTGTCAGCTAATCTTGTACAAACATTCATTTTGGATTGATCTATGTTCAGAGTTTACAACGGAAACGTTTTCATAAGAGGAGTCAAGTACAAATTCGCGACAGGTAGGATTCAGTTTATGGTAATTGTTTTTACTCAAAACCGTGGTGTGGTTGGTTATCAAGGATCACGTGATCCTATTTGACCGTTATTTTCTCGAATGGTAACTTACGTGACAAGTTTTTAGGCGCGTTCGACTTTAAGCGGCGTTCATAGAATGGTCAGTGTATGACATCAAAATACCGCGAGAGCGATAAGAGAGCAGATGCTTTCGAATGGCTCTCGCGATACTTTGATGTCATACACTGACCATTCTATGAACGCCGCTTAAAGTCGAAAGCGCCTATTGCTAGAACATACTGCATAATTACATCAGGGTTTGTCTAAATATTGATTTCAAGTACTCATTGTAAACCTCTTATGGCATGAATAGAAAACAAAACCGCTCGTATAGGGTAATGTATAGTGTGGAAAGTGTATATTACGATGATAGAAAGCGGTTGGTTCAACACTGGTCAAACACGTGTGAGTTTGGTTCTGTTTGAGTGCTTTTGTGACCAAAAACACATGGAATCTGATCGTGGATCAGTGAATTCAATATGCATAACATTACAGGCCCAAATCCAGACAGAGTCCAGAGAAAGAGATTTACTAGAGATATCATCGATGGCTATTATTTTTCAGAGCTGACATGTTTTAAAGTAATATAGATATACAGCGTTACACTCTGTAGATTGTAGGATTGTTGTGGGAAATATTTCTTTTACAATCAAAATAAAGTTCTATTTAACAAGAACATGGCAAGCAACGGATGTGGTGTTTGTTGTTTGGTGGTTCTTTTATATTGTTCAGCCCTGCTAAAAAAAACAATAGAAACCATCACAGAAAATCCAATGGTTTCCATTAAAATACCATTATAAACCATTAGCTTTTCCAGTAAAGCTGTTTGTGTTTTGGGCATTTTTCCAATAGGATTTAACATCCCACCAATAGAATCCATCATATACCAGTAAGACACCATTATAGTTTCCATTAAAACCAATACAATTCCCATTATAACCATTAAATCCATTACATGTTTTATTGTTTTTTTTCAGCAGGGAGGTTATACAGGAGAAAGCATTATATGGAGTATTTAGACTTTTTATATTTTAGTCGGAAGCAACGGTTTGAAGTTAAAATGTCTTATTGATAGTGTTGGTTCTTACAAACACAGCTTTCACTTCTCAAGACATTATGGACTGGAGTCTTGTGGATTATTGTGATGTTTTTATCAGCTGTTTGGACTCTCATTCTGACGGCACCCATTCACTGCAGAGCATCCACTGGTGAGCAAGTGCTACATTTCTCCAAGTCTGATGAAGAAACTCATCTACATCTTGGATGTCCCGAGGGTGAGTAAATTGTCAGGTAATTTCCAATTTTGAGGTTGAACTTTTGCTGTTAAAAGCTAGAAAACCAGGATTGGCCTTTTTATTTGTGTGCATTTTGTGTGATGAGCAGAAACTGTAAACGGAAAAGAAAGTGGAAAAGCGTCTTTATTTTAAAATGATTCTAATTGCTAATTAATTCAATTTCGTTTAGCACTTATTCTGAAATGTACAAACTTTATTCTTAATACATGAAATCAGCAAAACTATATTGTGAAGCTTCTTAATATCTTGAACTTCTTCATGTTAAAAGGTGTTTTTGGACTTCAAAAATGATAGATTTGTAGAGTATAATTATCTGCTTTAGTCTCTTACACACACATTTTATCTGGAGAGACGAAGAAAGAAAACGTGAATACAGGATCTAAAGTATGTTCGCACTTGCCGACACAATGTGAAATATATGCTACGGTGTTTTGAGTGGTTTCTAGTGCAGTGCAGTGTGGTATATTGTCTGAAAAGACTGAACTGTTGAATCATCAGTATCATTAGATCTTGATATTTGCTGCTGTTTTTTACATGTCGTCCTTGTCTTTGGCCCCGTGTTTGAGGATGCGAGTGAACTCCACGTAGTTAAAGTTTCCTTTCTTGTCGATCGGCGCCTCACGAAACAGCTCGTCCACTTCTTCATCTGTGAAACGATCACCCATGGTGGTCAGCAGCTCGCGGAGATGGTCCTCGTGGATGAAACCTGTTCACAACCTCGGAGTCATTATAAAGAAAACCAGGTGCCATTTGTGTCTTTCAAAAAGTCTGACCATGAACAGTTGATGACAGTTTTTATTCTAATAATATAAACTATTTTCTAAACAGATCAATAAAAATCCAATAAATGTATTTGTGACCCTGGACCACAAAACCAGTACGGGTCAATCTTCTAAATAAATAGGCCTATGCTTTTCATGGATGCATGGTTTGTTATGATCGGACAATATTTGGCAGAGATACAACTATTTGAATATCTGGAATATGAGGGTGCAAAAAAAAAAGGTTTTAGAAAATCGCCTTTAAAGTTGACCAAATGAAGTTCTTAGCAATGCATATTACTAATCAAAAATTAAGTTTTGATATATTTACGATTGGAAATGTACAAAAAGTTTGTCATTTCTTTTAAACGTCTGTATAGTGTTTATTTTGTTTCATTCTTTAATTTGAGTTTTAGTTATTTTAGTACATCAAATTGAACTAAAAGAACACGAGAGATGTTTTATAAGTGTAATTGTAATAGTTCATTTTGATGTAATGAAATATATATTTTTATATTGGGTTTATCTTACATTTGTTATGTTTGTCCAGGGAAAATCTTAAATATCAACAGTTCCCGTGATTTTGTAAACTTGCTCTTTCTGAGAAGCTTGTAGTTTCATGAGAACAAGGCTTCTAATGTTATTTTAAACTGTTCATGAGGGCATAATGATACCAGAACATGCATGTAGATCTATTAATTGAGCTTGAGATGGCACAATGCAGTTAATGAACTCATAAAGACATTATTTGTTCACTAGGATAAAGGCTGTACCGGAAGCATCTTCATCGAAGCACGTGAAGGCGTTTCGTATGACGTCTTCAGGATCGGTGCCGTTCAGACGTTCTCCAAACATGGTGAGGAACATGGTGAAGTTGATGGGACCCGGAGCTTCGCTCATCATTCCCTCCAGGTACTCGTCAGACGGGTTCTTCCCTGGAGAAACAGGAATGAACCCTCAGATGCAGGGCAGCTTTTCCACGCTCTTCACATCAAGCCTAGCTTGTGTTGCTAAAACCCTTCCAGTGTGGTCGGGGAGAAATGCTTGATATTTAGCCTGCAGAATATTATTGGCAAAAGATATTATTGGATGGTCAAATATTTTTTTTCTAAACAAATTAATTTATACATTAATTTGAATTAATACAAGGATAAAAACAAGGATATTATTGGATGAATCTCACAAAACTTTATCTTCCAAACTAAGGTCATATTTCAGTTCAAAAGAAAAATGAATCCTCATTCATTCATTCTCTAAATAAATTAATTATTGGATGATTCTTATTAAACCTCATTTTACAAACAAAGACAGGGCTCTAGACTAACTTTTTGCACTGGTTGCGCCTAACTTTTTTTCTTAGGTGCACCAGCACAAAAGTTAGGTGCACCCACATTTTCATATAGGCAATATTGACTAGTAAACGATTAACGAACAATCTGCTCAACATAAAGCTCTTTATTTGAAGCACAATTCTACAAGAAAGGTAACTTACTGAAAAAGTGTTGGTGCTTAAAGTGCTTCACTGAGCTGAGATTTACACTTAAAACATCTCAAGATAAATTAAATAAAAGGAAAATATAAATTAAGGGTTTTAAGGGCGTCAAACTGAACATCTCATGGCTCAATGTCGCTAGGGGGGTCTGAAAAGCTGCTAAGTTGGCAACACTGAGCACATATCTCTATTAATCACCTCTCTCTCTGTCTGACTGCAGCAGCACACGCATTTTCAGACGTACACACACGTACAGGAATATCTGGACCACGGCCAATCAGAGAGGGGGGTCCGCCCTTCGCTATCTCTGATTGGTTTAGACCACGATATGAGCCTAATGCGTTGTCTGTTGTTGAACCACAGGGAGACTTTCATAGTCGCAGAGACTTTTTTTTCTCTTGAACAGCTAGTCGCACCAGTGCGACCTCAGATTATTTTAGTCGCACCATTGAGAAATTAGGTCGCACGTGAGCCCTGAAAGGTCAAATTTCAGCCCTAATTAATTAATTAATTAATGAAGCATAGTTTTAAATGAGCAAATTAAATATTTACGTGTATGTGTGTGTGTGTGTGTGTGTATATATATATATATATATATATATTATTATAAAATATTTACATAAAATATATAAAATGCAAAAAAGGTCATGCTTACAAAATTTCATAAATTTTTCATCAAAACAAAAACAATTTAGACACACAAAAAACATCTTATAAAACCTATTTTTAACCTTTTAGCTATTTTTAAAAACTATAAGTTGATATTTCAGCTCAAAATGAAAATGAAGCCTATAATGAAATGCATGAATAAATAACCACCCAGAGAGGCCAGCATGTCGTGGAGATCCTCCTTATCGACGAATCCGTCTCTGTTCTGATCGATCATGTTGAAGGCCTCTTTGAACTCCTGGATCTGTGATTGGTCGAACATGGCGAAGACGTTGGACGTGGCCCTCTGCGGCCGCTTCTTTGTGGTCTTTCCTTTGGCACGCTTGGCTGCAGACATTCTGACCGCAGGGTTTGCTTCTGGAGAAGGAAGAGATAAGAGATTTGATTCTTTAGAGTCCACTTATCTCAGTCTGGAGGACAGCGCACAGTACCATGGAGCAATGCCAAAGACACCAGTGTAACGGTACAGAAATAACACCAAAACCACTCTGTATATGCATCCAGTCTTGTATCATAATAGTTAGAGGCACATTTGATGCTGTCAAAATGAAATTAACATTAATTTAAGCAACAGCATCCTGTGGTGTGACATGCCATAATTAATCAAACTTTTTTCTTTTTTTTTATTCCTCTAAAAGTACAGAATTAAAGGGACTACTAGTAATATTCATACTGAAAATAATTAATGTCAAATCACATTATTCAATAATTAAATTAAGATAATAACAAATGTTTAGCTATTAATAATTTAAATTCAATGTGATATGAAACCTGTTCTAAAACAATTAAATAAGTAATTAATATATGTATATATATATATATATATGTATAAATAAATAATAAATAATAAACCTATTTTTAATAGAACATACAATGTTTTTTACTGGAAAAAATGCGCACACATACACGCAAAAGACTGAAAATGGTGAAATGTTACATAACCTAAAATATAAACGATCACTTCAATACATATAGGAACCCAAACCCTTGCTGTTGAATGAAAGACTTTACATATTTCAAATGTAAAATATCATATGAATAAACTGTTTTGAAACTATAGTACATTTACTAAATCAACCTGTTCAGAAGTTAAACCTGAAACTGTGTTATATCCGTTATTATATCGTTAGGAGCTCTCTCTCACCTTGTCTTTGAGTTGAAAAGCGTTGGAGAAGGTCTGTTCTGTTCTGGGCTGAAGGGAAGTTTGTTTGGTCTCAGGCTTTTCTCCACACCTCCCTGTTCCTGAGCCGGCCAATAAGGTCAGCGTCCCGCGTCTGGAGCCTTTAGCCATACAAGGCAAAGGAATCCTCACATATCCTGAGAAACAGCAGAGCGTGTTCACAATGGCCAGAAGGACGCCTTATTTAGCAAACCAATGACGGAGTATGCAGCACAAAAGAAACATTTCCATTGGCAGGCCGTGCAGATGAAGTCTCTCTGTCAGTTCAGCCCGGCTGAGGCTTTTGCATTATAGGAAAAACCATGCAAATGTATGAGCTGCTGGCTTGGTGACTATCTTAGTTATCACCGTTCGTCTTTTTCTCAAATATTGATATACATGAATGCATGTATTATATCATTCATAGAAAAATGAAGAGCTATAGAAATGTCTCTGCTGCAAGCAGTGTTTGTTTAAATGGTTATCAAAAAAAACGAATGTGTATAAAAGTAGATGCATGAATTGCATAAATCAAACAATAGTATGATGATGTGTATTGGTAGCATGTTTGTAGCATCTTTTCTATAGAAAAGATCACAATATTTCCATAATAGTTTGTGCATAAGCATAATCTGTATTTACGTATTTTTGAGTATAAAGACACAATTTAAATAATAAATATGAATATTTTAATTATTAAATTAAAAAAACGTTATACTAATTTGAATATTATTAGGACGATATTTAAATTATATTAGTATTTTATAAGGTTGAGATTATATTAAGGTTAAGTTTATTTTTTCTATTTAGTAATGAACTATTAGATGTTTATTTATTTCAAATGTTTATTGTATACTTATTTCAATATGATTAAGTGTTTAGTTTTAATTATTAATTTCATTATTCATATTTTAACATTGGTTTTGTAAGATGTTATATATATATATTATATATATCAAAATTGTATTATATACTTATTTTATTTTAATGTATTTATTTATTTTAATTTGATTATTTATTTATTTTAAAATGTCTTAAATTAGCAGTGTAAGATATTTGATAATATCTGATATTTGAATATCTGAAGATATTATTATTTTTTTAATATTTTTTATTTTATACCAATTTATTTTATTTTATATAATTTCTATTGTATGCATATTTATATTAAATTGTTTTATTGTTTATGTATTTTAATATATAGTTTTTGTTTGCACAACATTTCTTGTAGGCTACGTCTTGTACAGTAGAAAATGTCAGTCTATACCAATTTAAGTTTGTACACCATTCATATCAACTAATGTGTCAAAACTCAATATACAACAAATGTCGTACATAAAAGCAAAGGTTTTAGACGTTTTTTAATTCCATAAAATAATTAATACACTGTCACTGACCTGTTAAGGAACACGGGACTCAAAATTGCTTGCAGTACTTTTAAGATTATAATTTTGCTCTAATGTTCTCATGTTTATCTAAATCTGAATGTGTAATGTCTAAATGTGTAGAACCAGGGGCGTCATGCACTTATTTTGAGGGGGCATGACGCCTCTGTATAGAACTGATCTGTTATGCATTATAACATGTATATTGGTAGTCGTTCGTTGATGCTTTACATGCGCCACATACTTTTCTGATTGATGTTAAGTATATCCAATCAGACAAGCGCAACAAACCCCGCCCCCAAGCATCTTCAGACCGTGATTGGTTCAGACCGTTGAGCGGCAAAAGTTACTGGCTTGTTCCTCCAGCAGGGGGTGATTCGCGGATCTCCGATCTGAATCCTCATTGACCAGCATTCAATATATGTGTTATATAAACTATACAATATACACATTTTAAAAATAATTGTATTAATTGTTACCTGACATATAAATAAAAATGTACAGCATTCTCTACTACAGAATTGTTATTAAAAGCCTCATCTGATAAATTAACCGCTGTGAAAAGTAACAGGTATCACGTGACAACGCTTTTCTCCCAGAAGCGATTTGGATATTTTTTGCACCTGCAGTAACTATACTGAGAGCTTTAATAATATAAAACTGAAAGAACACAGAATTAAAAGTAGATATAAAATTATTATTATTTATACCGATCGTGCCTGGCCACTCACAGACAAGATTCGTACGCTAACCCCGCCCATTCTGTCGCTCCGTCGATGCTAATCGCTTTTCATCTCCGGCAGACACAAACACTTCCTGAAACACAGCGGTCACATCAAGACTGCTCTGTCGCAGAGATTTAATGGAAAGGCCGTTTTAACTTCGTTTGAATGGAAATGGTCCGTGTGTTTGTGTCTCTCCGCGGCGAGGTGAGTAAATGCAGCTTTGATTTGTTATTCCTGTCTTGGAGGCTAATAAAGCAGCAGATGTGCAATAATGCCAGGTCGGTAATGACCTAATTTGAGTCTCGTGATACCTGCGCAGGTGGTCTGACCTCTGGTGACCCTCACACCTGTCAGTCAAGATCGTCCATCTGCGCCTAAAGTCATGGACAGTTCAAATGACTGCAAGAAGGCGGAGCCCAGAGTCAATGAGAAGAAATGCTGTGAGTTTTATTGTTATTGTTTATGCTCATTTTAATACTTTGAGATTCAGTGTATTGATGAAATGCTCAATCAACCTTTGTGGAGATTCAAACTCATAAGCTTTTAGTTACCGGCTTAGATCCAGGCTGGCTATATTAGCCCTCATATGTAGCTAAATGTAAATAGTGAGGTATAATTTTCCATCATTTGGGGATGTAGCCTGTTGGTTAAAGATATGAGCTGATAACTGAAAGGTTGTTGGTTCAAACCTTGATCATTTAACATCAGGGTACTCGTGTTTATTATGAATACAGTTATTGAGCTGTAAGTCAAGGGTATTCAATCTTTTAGATGGCAAAGATCTCCAAAGAAGATCATCCTCATGCGAGAGGATATAAATATTAGTATTTAATAACAATAATAATAATAGATTCTTGTTGTTTTGCCCTATTAACTACGGATTTGATGTTAGTTTAAATGTTTATTATGCACTTATTTAATCTAATTTTAATGTAAACATTTTTTAAATTTATTTTAATCGTTTTTTTATTTAATTTATTTTGATCTGGTTTTATGTATTTTATTTTTATTTATACATTTTATGCATTAAATTTGTTCCATATTTAAACATTTATACATTATACATTTTTCTTTTCCACAGACTTCAGCTCTACCTTTCTATCAGAATGTAAATACAATTAGCTTGATGTTCATCGTAAGATCTTCTAATATATGCAACATCATACATGCTTATTAAATGACTCATTGATGTGGTTATGAAGGTGTTTTTCATGTAAATCCTTGTATAGCAAGAAGCACCTTGTTTTAGTTGGCAGTGCTTGTGATGGCCGTCTGGGAACTTTGTACTTCAGACCCAGAGCTGAGAGTTGAGCTTTAACATGTTCGTTCAAGCTGAAAGAGAAATCTAAATCAGATTGGAATTTGAACTTTGGGTCCAGACGGGATTTTGTGGAATGTAAAGCCCAGTTAAGAGACGTGTTGGTCCTGTTTCTCTTCTTCAGTGCAGAGTAATACATTGATGGACAGGCAAGAACATCATAGAGAATTATAAATATTAGATGAAACCTAAATTATAATGTAATAAGAAATATTGCCTCCCAGCTTACTGAAATCATCTACTAAAATTACTTAAATTCAAACTGAAATACTAATGCTATTTAGAAATATATATTAAAAAAGTAGATCAAAAGAAACTATAAAAATAAAAGCTAATTCAAAATATTTCTAAATGCTATAATAGTATATAAATAATACAAAATTAACACTGATTTGCTGAAGTATGCATGGTTGGTATATGGGTTTTCTGATGAGTTGATCAAAATATTAATATATGTAAAATTATAAAAAAAAAAAATATAAATAAAAATATTAGATGAAATTAAACTTGCATTAAAATAACATTTATAATGGTGCCTTGGCAACTAACTAAAATATATAGGTTTAAGCTGATGTACTAAAATTATGAAATTTAAAACTGAAACAAAATTAAGCAAGCTATATGGAAATATTACAAAAAAGCATTTTAAACTTACATTATAACAAAATTACTAAAATTTTTAATTGCAATATAAAAATTAATGCAAGTGTTCCTGTGCTCAGTGTAGAGCATTGCGTTAGCAGCGCAAAGGTGTGGGTTCAATTCCCAGGGAACAAGTTCAAACGTATATGAATAATCGCTTTGGAAATAATAAATAAGTTCAAAATATAATATAACATAATATATAAATACTATATATGTATGCATGGTGGGTATATAAGCCTCAAGCTACTCTCATGCATAATTGAAAGGAAATGATGTCAATAAACAGCATGAAAGCTTCATGCCCTCAGTGAAACCCTCATGAACGTCTCTTATTTCCAGGCATGAGAAATCTGAACTGTGTGCAGCTGTTATGAGTTTAAATATGATGAGCTGGGAACAGCATCACACTGGTTTGTCCTGCACTGAGACGGGATATGATGTGTGTTTTCATAGCATGGGCGTCATACATGACTAACTCCCCTACTGTCATCGTATTGATCGGCCTTCCCGCCAGAGGAAAGACTTACATCTCTAAGAAGCTGACGCGATACCTCAACTGGATCGGGGTTCCCACGAAAGGTGAGAGAAAATGAGAGCTGTTCTGAGAGGAGCTCTTTCAACATGCTTCTGTATTTATTCTAATTATACCTGGGGATGAAACTTGACCAAAACTATTTCTTAAATTAATTTAATAAGAATTAATAATCTGAATTAATAAATAAAAAAAATTTAAGTAAATTTTTAACTCAATATAACCATTACATGGTTTTCAGGAAGCTTGTACAGGATAAAAAAGGTATTTGCGAATTTTTAATTTAACAATTCAGATTTGTTTTCTCTCATTCTGAATTGTGATATGGAATTCTGAGAAGAAGAATTAGATTTGTGAGATATGTATTACATTTTTATTTACAAACTAGCATTTATAACTTGCAATTCTCAGAAAAAAAGACAAAAACAAAACTGAAAGAAAAAAGTCAGAAGTGTGAGATATACAGGTGCATCAGGTGCATTTATTTTTAAGCTCTAATAAGCTCTAATCATCAAAAAAGTGCAACAACTTTTGATATATTTTAAATCTAAAATATATGATTCATTTTTGAGATGTAAAGTAAAACATTTCAAAAGTGTTTTGTTTTAATTTTGACGATTAGAACTTACAGCTCATGAAAGTCAAAAATCCAGTCTCTCAAAATATTAGAATATTTCCTAAGATCAATCAAAAAAAGGAATTGCAAAACAGAAAAATTCATGTTCTTTAAAGTATGTTCATTTCTGCACTCAATACTTATTCCTTCAGCACAAACTCCAGCATCAGTGAGGTGTGGCATTGAAGCGATCAGTCGTACAAGTGTGACTTCTTCCGCACTGCTGAAAGGCACTATTGAGTGTCCTTCAGCTCATCACACACATACCTGGATTGTTCTACAGCAGTCTTTTCTCTTGAAAATATCCCATAGATTCCAGATGGGCTTAAGGTTAGGCATGTTGGCTGGCCAATCAAGCACAGTAACACACACATACCTCCGGTCATTGAACCAGCTTTTAGTACCTTTGCAGCAGTGTTTCAGTCAGGTGCCAAGTCCTGCTGGAAAATGAAATCAGCATCTCCATAAAGCTTGTCAAGAGTGAGTGGTAGATGGCTGTGTTGACTGTGGACAGAACACAGTGGACCAACACCAGCAGATGACATGGAGCCCAAATCATCACTGACTGTGGAAACTTCACACTGGACCTCAAGCAACGTGGATTCTGTGTCTCTACACTCTTCCTCCAGACTCTGGGACCTTGATTTCCAAATTAAATGCAAAATATACTTTCATCTGAAAAGAGGACTTTGGACCACACAAATGAGCCAGTCCAGTTTCTTTTTCTCCTTAGCCCAGGTAAGATGCTTCTGACGATGTTTCGGATGTTTCAGAAGTGTCAGCTTGGTAGCTCTTTCCTGAAGATGTCTGAGCGTGGTCAAATCAGACTCTTGATGAGTGTCACTGACTCCAGCTTCAGTTCACTCCTTGTGAAGCTCTCTGAAAGTCACACACATTTGAATCGGCTTTGCTTGACCGAGTATTCTCAAGAGCGGATGTTTTACAGCTGTCATCCCTGTTTCAGTCAAATCAGGAAGTGAGTGTCCACATTTTCCTACCCACACGAGCGGATGTTTCTTCCTTCCAGTCAACAGGAAGTGAGTTGCACACCGTTAATACACACATGCTCCGACACGAGCGATTGATACAGCACTCCTTGAACAGCCACACCGTTACACCTACATCCCTTCCGACACGAGCCGATGTTTCAGTAATGACCCTCTGTGACTTACTCTCTTTGTGGAGGGTGTTAATGATCGTTTCTGGACCATTGCCAAGTCAGCAGTGTTCCCCATTACTGTGGTTTCAAAGAGCAAGAGATACCCCGACACAGCGGATTTATACAGCAGTCTGTATCAAATCAGGATGGTCACACGTTTATTGAATCTCAAATACCTCCGTAACGATATTATACATCTGTTTTGTGATAGGAAGTGATTTTTGACACCGTTACACCTACATCACACACATACCTCCGACACGAGCGGATGTTTCTACAGCAGTCTGTTTCAGTCAAATCAGGAAGTGAGTGTCCACACCGTTACACCTACATCACACACATACCTCCGACACGAGCGGATGTTTCTACAGCAGTCTGTTTCAGTCAAATCAGGAAGTGAGTGTCCACACGTACACCTACATCACACACATACCTCCGACACGAGCGGATGTTTCTACAGCAGTCTGTTTCAGAAATGTCCAAGTTACACCTAGAAACGAGCGGATGTTTCTACAGCAGTCTGTTTCAGGAAGGTGATGTCCAACCGTTACACCTACATCACACACATACCTCCGACACGATGCGGACCTGTTTCTACAGCAGTCTTTTTCAGGAAAGAAAATGAAGAATTGTGAGATATAAACTTGCAAGCGGATTTTCTACAGTGTTTCAGGAAGTCAGTGTCCAATTTTGAGACCTACATCACACACATAACCTCCGACACGAGCGGATGTTTCTACAGAAGTCTGTTTCAAAGTAAGGAAGAGAGTGTCCAGATTACACCTACAGTCACACACATTACCTCCGACACGAGCGGATGTTTCTACAGCAGCTTTGTTATTCCCTTGGAGAAACAAAACAGAATCACGAGGTGCGAACTAGCAATTCTACAGGTTTATAACTTGCAAAGTCAGGAATTGTGAGTGTCCACACCGGTACACCTACATCACACACATACCTCCGACACGAGCGGATGTTTCTACAGCAGTCTGTTTCAGAAAAGGAAGTGAGTGTCCACATTACCTTTTTTATTCCATCACAGAAAAAAAAAACAATTGCAACATGTAAACACAAAATGACAAATTGATAACTTTCTAGCCTTGGTATGTTTCTAGGAAGTGATCATTTGAAGTGAGTGTCACTTGATCTATCTAATACCTCCGACACGAGCGGATACTACAGCAGCCTGTTTCACTCAAATGGAAGTTCCCTGTGTGTTACATCACACACATACCTCCGACACGGTTGTGTTTCTGTCAGTTTTTAACCTGGGTGTTTATAGACGTGAGGCGGTACAGTCGTACAAGTCTTACGACTTCTTCCGTCACGACAATGAAGAGGCCATGAAAATCAGGAAGTGAGTGTCCACACCGTTACACCTACATCACACACATACCTCCGACACGAGCGGATGTTTCTACAGCAGTCTGTTTCAGGAAGTGATCAGGAGGAAGCTT
This sequence comes from Ptychobarbus kaznakovi, assembly GCA_027422405.1. Classification (NCBI taxonomy): domain Eukaryota; kingdom Metazoa; phylum Chordata; class Actinopteri; order Cypriniformes; family Cyprinidae; genus Ptychobarbus; species Ptychobarbus kaznakovi. The sequence goes on from CM049794.1 coordinate 1,367,984, forward strand.
TGAGTTGCACTGTGACACAGTGTAGTATTCACATCAAACTATGTTTCAAATAAGCAAGAATAAAGCCCTTTTAATTGATTCTGCTTGGTCTGATGAATCGAGTCCGTATCCGTGGCATCATCTGCTGGTGCTGCTGAGTTTAATGTGATCGTGGCGGTTCTGGTTCTGGGCTGATGATTGGCCGTCTGTTGTTTCTCTCAGACAGTGTGCCATCGTGGCTCTACGGGATGTCAAGTCTTATCTGAGTGAGGAGGGGGGGCAGATCGCTGTAAGTTCTGCTCTTTAGGACACGTTTATCTTTGGACTTCACACATACTGAAACTAGAATTTCTCTGTTTATTAGCTCAAATATGAATCACTTGTGTGCTGAAGTGTTTTGTGTTAGTTGTTTCACAGAGTATAGCTGTATCAGATCAGATTGTTATCAAAATTATTTTTGTTAATTGAAATGAAGCTGAAATAACATAAAATTAGATGAAAAATATAGAATTAGGATTGCTGCTTTGGCAAATAACTGAAAAAAAAAAAAAATAGTCTGAAATCTAAGTAAATTAATGCGAAATAGAAATATTTACAAAAATGACAAAATCATATAATATAATTAATACATCTTGAACTAAAAATAAAATTGGCAACTATCTGAAATAAGTTGAAGTACTAACATTATTAAAACTTCAAAAAATTAAAATAAATTAGTTAAATATAAATCTTTTTTTAATTATAAAAATGGCAAAAGTTCATAATAGAATCACTACAATTTAAATTAATATTAAAATTGGCAACTAACTGAAATATGTTTAAGGTCAAGTGCTAAAATGATTAAAACTACTAAAAACTGGAATGAAAATAAATTTAAACAGAAATATAAAAAAATTTAAAATGACAAAACTATACTAATTCAAATAAATGAAAGCTAAATGTAAATATTAAAATAAAATGCTGTGTTGCCAACTAACTAAAATAATTGAAAGTACTAAAATGATTAAAACTAGTATAAACTAAATTAAAAATCACCAGACATATAAAAAAATAAAATTACTACTGAAAGTAATATCAAATTGAGAAAAATATTAGAATGAAAATAATAAATACATGAATAAAAATGAAGCTAATTCAAATGATTAATGCATTCTATAATAATATATAAATAAAATAAAAATATCTCTGCCCCAGACACTGTTTAAACATTTCATCATATCACATTGTCATTAGAACAATTCAAATGCATGCCTTTATTTCATAAATATTTGCCATACAAATTTCTGTACCTGACAAATCAATGTCATTACAATCAATTAAAACTGCTTTAGAGGCTTCCATGACACATAATGGCACTTGTGACGTAAGCAAATGATTCTAATAGTTTGATTATATATTTCTTTTCGAGTGTGATGTGATCATTTGTCTTGCCAGGTTTTTGATGCCACAAACACAACCAGAGAGAGAAGGAGCCTCATCCTGAGTTTTGTGAAGGAAAACGCATATAAGGTCCGAGGATGTGTGAATATGATTTGCTTACTGAAATATGATCAGTTCTTCAGGGAGTGTTCAGAGCATCAATAAAGCTTCTAGTTTGCCCTTCATAAACCTGAATAAAAACCTTCTTGCAGTCTGATGGGATTACTTTTGGTTTTGTTTCCAGGTGTTTTTTGTCGAGTCTCTTTGTGACGACCCAGAAGTCATTGCTGCCAACATACTGGTGAGTGTCACCGTTAATATTGATCTCTGCTGTTAAATCAGAATAAGTTGTCGAGGTTAGATAACATAAAATGTTATATTTTTTTTTTATAATTAACGATTTTTATAATAATTTTTTTTTTTAAGTTTAGTATTTTTTTCTTAATTTTATTATAATTATGCAGTTTTTAGCAGCTCAAATTAATTGAGACTGCAGGGAATATGTGAGCTTTAAAAAGCTGTAATAAAATAATAAAAAATTATATAAAAATTTTTTTTTTTTTTTTTTTTTTTTTACAAAATATATACACATTGCACACATTCTCACCTGTTTATTTATGTGTTATTCATAAATGTATGTTTCTTGATGATAATCAAAATGAAGTTAATATCACCGGACTCGTAACACTTCATTTTATTATAATTATGCAGCTTTTAGTAGCTCAAATTAATTGAGACCATAGGAAATATTTGAGCTTTAAAAAAAAAAAAAAAATAAAAAACTATTTAAAATGATTTACAAATGTAAACTTTTTTATTTATTTTTAAAGAAATACACATTTCCACCTGTTTATTTATGTAAGTTATACAAACTTATGTATCTCGATGATAATCAAAATGAAGTTGATATCACCGGACACGTGACGCTTCATTAATGTCATGGCAGGATGTGAAGGTTTCCAGCCCTGATTATCCCGAGAGACACCGCGAGAGCGTGATGGAGGACTTCCTGAAGAGAATCGAGTGCTATAAAGTCACATATCAGCCGCTAGACCCGGACGACCATGACAAGTATTTCATTTTCATTTACAGTATCTTTTCTATTTATTATTTTCCCAAAACATCATCTATTAGCCGAGTGATCTCTGAGGAGACACTTGGCAAGACTTGTCCTTTGAGCAAAGATTAGTTTTTATTATTATTGCTACTTTTTATGTTAGTTTTTTTTTTGGGGGGTATTATATGATAATATTTTATTTCAGCTGTTGATCAGCTTTTCTGTTGTTACGTCACTCAGTCTCCAGCAGAGAGCAGTACAGTACTGAATATATATATAGTTAATATCCTGGCACGTTGGTTTTGTTTGGTGATGATACTATATCATAAATACTTTCTAATTGATAAAGTTAGTGTGTTATAGTGTGTATGTTCAAATATTAAGCTAGAATCTCTGAAAATCTATAAGCGTGTTTTGGACAGTCCAAGGCATTCGTGAGATTCCTCAGGAGTAGTTTTTGGCTTTAATCATAGAATAATCTGCCAATGTTTGGAAAGTTGTAACCTATTATAATGTTACAGACACAGCTGCCTTCAGATTTCTTCCACTAGCTTTTATTCTCTGCTGTGAAAGTGCTCATACCACATCAGGAAAACTGTTCAATTCAACTCGCTACATACAGTGTTCTTTATTTGTGCACTTTATTATATACTAAACAAATATGAGGTCCAAAAAGGGAAGCAAGATTACGGTACAGCGTCTTTAAATATACAGAAATAAGTAGAAAACCCACAATATGTTGTTCCTCAAATGTACAGATGCATCTCAATAAATTAGAATGTCATGGAAAAGTTCATTTATTTAAACTTAAGTGAAATAAGTGGAAAACCCACAATATGTTGTTCCTCAAATGTATTTGTAGATTTAACTCTTGTTTTAATCAACAGTGTTAGTTTATTATTTACTATAATATTATTCTAGTATTTATTAATATTGTGAAAAATTGAAATCTAAAATAAAAAAAAATCATTTTAAACGTACTTTTAGTAATTTTGTTCTGTTTATCATATTTCTTAGTTTTTAAATATTTATATTTTAGTTATAGTTTTCAGTTTCAGTCATTTTAGTGGGTTTTTCCTGGGTTCCTTCGGTGGACTTCAACTTAAACGTATATATTTTCAATTAGCTGCTAAAGCAGCACTTCTAATTTTTATTTAACTTTTTTTTTTTTTATTTTTTTTTTATTTACTATAGTACTTCAGCTTAAACTTATTTTATTTTAGTTATATGTCCAGGCAAAATTTCTGTTACTTTTTTTATTGTAGTTTTATTTTAATTAAAAATGTTTTTTTTAATAGTTCTAGTTAATAACATCAATAATTTTGCCACCAAATGTACAGTTATGAATTCTAAAACATATACTATAATCCTCGCATTACTCTACTTATATTATAGCATATAAGATTTAATTTGAGCAGTTTTACATCGAAGTAGATAGCAAAATCTTTTATCCTTGACGAATGAATAGATCTCTAGTATCACCTGCTGTAAAACCACCTATTCTGACTCTGTTACCGAGTTTTCAACTCTTTTATGAACTTAGGGAACAGCTTGCTCATAAACATGAATGCTTTTTAAACCAGGGAAGGGACGGTTGGAACGGTTCCTCTGGAGTCGCCTGTTAATTGTTCTGTACTCAAGAGGACAACAATGATAAAACACAACTGCGATTATAGTGTGTGTGTCTAAATCATTATGCCACAAACACACGTGTAACAGTTTGCAAAGGCATCGTAAAGTCATGTCACGGTTGTTTTCTGGCTCTTTCAGGGACCTGTCCTTCATCCAGGTGATCAACGTGGGCCAGAGTTTCCTGGTAAACCGCGTTCAGGATTACATCCAGAGCAAGATCGTCTACTACCTCATGAATATTCACGTTCAGAAGCACTCCATCTACCTGTGCCGCCACGGCGAGAGCCAGCACAACGTCCAGGGCTGCATCGGAGGAGATTCAGAGCTCTCCAGCAGAGGAAAACAGGTACACTTCAGAGAAGGATGGGCAGAATATGGCTTATTTCAGGATCACTGATAGACTGGAACACCGTCCTGCTTCATATTTGCTGAATGAAATCAAAGTCCCTTTGAAGGCAAGTCTGTTCACTCAGCGGCCATATTTGCAACGCCTCCGGGCAGCTCAAACAAGACCAAGTCCTATCTAAATGACTAAAATCAAAAACTGCTCGCTGAACAGCGATTGGCTCTTTCACTAGAAGGCAGGACTATTCCGCCACATTGTGCGTTGCAGTTTCTCCCATTCAGAAGTATAGAAGTAAACAGTCTTTGTATTTCTATAGTCTTTGATGAAATCCAGTGCTCGTTCCTTACTCATTTTGAGGTGCTGATTCCAAAAATAATGGCTGTTTTGCACATCACACTCTTACAAAATATGATGCATTTAGTAACATTTTTGCTTTCGGCAACCATTTATAAGATGAAGAGGTCTTTTACTAAACTTAATTAGTAGAAAAACTGCCACAAATACATGATTCCCATCTTCATCTCAGTCAAATTACAACTCTTTGTTCAATTATAAGCCCATTTTTGCATGTATGAACTATTCTGAAAACATAATTTCCGTTTTTCCACTAAGTTGAGTTATACATTTTGTTCACCATTCATCCTTAAAATAGAAGCTTTTGACATTTGACTGCTTTTATTATTTTGAGAAGTGCATTAAAATACATACACACATCTCATTTCTCATTTAAATATATCTTAAATATATCTCATTTAAATATATATATATATATATATAATATATATATATACACATCTATTTCTTCAATACATCTTATATATCATCATTTAAATATATATATATATATATATACACATCTCATTTCTCATTTAAATACATCTTAAATATATCTCATTTAAATATATATATATATATATCTCATACACATTTCTCATTTAAATATATATCTCATTTCTCATTTATTTAATATATCATCTCATTTCTCATTTATATATATATATATATACACACATAATTTAAATATATATATACATTTTTCTCATTTAAATATATATATAAATCTCATTTATTAAATATATATATATATATATATAAATAAATTAGATGTATTTAAATAAGATTTGTTTAATGTTTTGAGTTATGTTTTTTGTTTCACTTTAATTTTAGTTGAAGTTTTAGTAATTTTGTTTTCTTTTAGTTTAAAAATAGATTTTATTGTTTTTTGTTATATTAAAAATAATATTCGTATCAATATAATGGTTATAATTTTTTTAGTACATCAAGTTAAACTAAACGTAAATGAGAAATTTTGCTTTGGCAACTAAAAAATTTTTATGTCTTTTTAATATTTTCTTTTACTATAAAATAAATAAAATATATATTGTAATTCATTCATTTATTTATTTATTCATTCATACATTCATTTTTTTTTTTTAGGTTTTAGTTAACGATAGTAAAACAGAGTTGTTTGCATTTGTTAATCATGTTTTTTGGAGCACATGTAAAACCACTTTCATAGTCACCCTGTGTTGCTTCCCAGCATGCACTGCGTCAGTCCTTCACCACAGGTGGGTGAGAAATCTTTACGGGCTTGTTAATGTCTTTCCCGCTCTGTGCTAGTTTTCTAAAGCCCTGCGTGGGTTCCTGGAAACCCAGAAGATCCCAGACCTGAAGGTGTGGACCAGTCAGCTCAGACGGACCATCCAGACGGCCGAGGAGCTGGGCGTCCCGTACGAGCAGTGGAAAATACTCAACGAGATCGACGCCGTGAGTTTCCTGACGCTGTTTTTATTACAGCAGCAGCAGCAGCCTCTGGTTTTCATATGAACACTGGGCTGTTCTTCATTACCTACTGTGATAAAACCGAGGTATTTTCTGTTAACACGCAATTAGTCAATTTGAGTCAGATGTTTAATGGGGGTGTATCGTATTTAACTCGTTTACCACACCAAAATGAATTCAGCTATATAATTGGGAAAACATTGCCATGAGTATGATAAAAGTCTGCTTCCACATAAGTGTGAAATAAGGTAGATGTTTAAAGCTTTTAAGGAGCGGTTCACTCAAAAATGAAAATTTGCTCAAGATGTCCTCACCCTCCCACCCAAAGCCGTGTCTGTTTGACCATGCTTTGTTTTCTGAATTTCATCGCGCGGAGAAGGTAAACTCAAATTAATGCAAAGCGTAGGATACGCACTTGCTCACACGATTTATTGCTTCTACGAATTCGGTCTGGTGTGAACGCACCTTCAGGCCATATAAGATGCACATTAGTTTGTTTCTTCATCAGATTTGGAGAAATGTAGCATTACATCACTTGCTCACCAATGGATCCTCTGCAGTGAATGGGTGCCGTCAGAATGAGAGTCCAAACAGCTGATAAAAACATCACAATAATCCACAACACTCCAGTCCATCAGTTAATGTCTTGTGAAGTGAAACTCTGTGTGTTTGTAAGAAACAAATCCATCATTAAGATGTTTTTACCTTAAAATCATCGCTTCAAGCTAAAATACGAGTCCATAATATTGCTTTCTCCAGTGAAAAAGTAATCTGGTCTGAATCAGGAGAGAAATCTGCACAGATCAAGCACCGTTTACAAGTGAAACCAGTCCAAAACAGCTCTAAACAAATATATCAGTGGACTTTGATGTGAGGGACAACATGAGATGGGCTTTTTCACTGGAGGAAGCCTTATGGACTCGTATTTTGGCCAGAAGTGACTAAGTTAAAACATCTTTATGATGGATTTGTTTCTTACAAACACAGCTTTTCACGTCACGATGTTAACTGATGGACTGGAGTGGTGTGGATTATTGTGATGTTTTTATCAGCTGTTTGGACTCTCATTCTGACGGCACCCATTCACTGCAGAGGATCCATTGCTGAGCAAGTGATGTAATGCTACATTTCTCCAAATCTGTTCTGATGAATAAACAAACTCATGTGTACTGTATGTCTTTGAGGGCCTGCTGAGGACGACTAAATTAACAGCAAATATTTATTTTTGGTGAACACTTCCTATATTGCAAAAAAGAAAATCCAATTACTGCAAACATCTGAATCGATGACGGAGAAACATTTGTACTGTGTTTGCCTTGTTATTTTTAATGTGTGCTTATGTTTTGTGTCAGGGCATCTGTGAGGAAATGACATATGAAAAGATAAAAGAAACCTACCCGGATGAATATTCTCTCAGAGACCAGGACAAATACCATTACAGATACCCAGGAGGAGAGGTATGTTCTGTACCGTTATAACACCTGATGGGCCATTTAGACTTCCCACGTTTTAATAAAACTCTTCATGACCTTTTTAATGATTCAGATTTAGACTGATTGACTAATGAACTATTCAGACTGATTCACCGAAAATAATCGATTTAAAAGAGTTCACTCCCACTTTCTGAAAGAAGTCTCTTTTGTTCACCAAGGCTGCATTTGTGTGATCATAAATACAATAAAAACAGCTAAATTGTGAAATATTACTTCAATTTAAAATGACTGTTTTCTATGTGAATATATTATAAAATGTAATTTATTTCTGTGATGCGCAGCTGAATTTTCAGCATCATTACTCCAGTCTTCAGTGTCACATGATCTTCAGAAATATGCTGATTTGCTGCTCAAGAAAGATTTTGGATTATTATCAATGTTGAAAACAGTTTTGCTGCTGAATATTTTTGTGAAACCATGATACATTTATTTTCAGGACTTTTTGATGAATAGAAAGTTCAAAAGAACGGCATTTATTTGAAATAAAAATATTTTGTAACAAATGTCTTTACTGTAACTTTTGACCATTTTAATGCATCCTGTCCATAAAACTATTAATTTCTTCAAACAAAGAAAAAACTTTATTTAGCAGCGAGTTTTGTCCTTCTCTTGCTGTAGTCCTATCAGGATCTGGTGCAGCGGCTGGAGCCAGTTATCATGGAGCTGGAGAGACAAGGCAACGTGGTGGTCATCTGCCACCAGGCCGTCATGCGCTGCCTCCTCGCCTACTTCCTGGACAAGAGCGCTGGTGCATCTCTCACTCACTCACTCTCACTCACTCACTCACTCACTCACTCACTCACTCACTCACTCACTCACTCACTTCACACTCACTCACTCACTCACTCACTCACTCACTCACACTCACTCTCTCTCTCACTCACTCACTCTCTCTCACACTCACTCACACACTCACTCTCACTCACTCTCTCTCACACTCACTCACTCACACATCTCACACTCACTCACACCACTCACTCACTCACTCACTCTCTCACACTCACTCACACACACTTCACACACACTTCTCACACTCTCTCACTCACACTCACTCTCACACACACTCTCTCACACTCACACACTCACTCACTCACTCAACTCACTCACACACACACACACTCACACACACACATCACACACACACACTCTCTCACACTCACTCTCTCACACTCACTCTCACTCTCACACTCTCACCACTCACTCACTCACACTCACTCACACTCACTCTCACTCTCTCACTCACTCTCACACTCACTCTCATCACACTCACTCACTCTCTCACACTCACACTCACTCACACTCTCTCACTCACTCACTCTCTCACTCTCACCCTCTCATGCACTCTCACTCACTCTCACACTCACACTCTCACACTCTCACTCTCTCACACTCACTCACTCACTCACTCACTCACTCACACTCACTCACTCTCTCACACTCTCACTCCACTCACTCTCACTTACTCACTCTCTCACACTCACTCTCTCACTCACTCTCACACTCACTCTCTCACACTCTCATACACTCAAATCGTATCAGGCCTCTTGAGACTTACTGATGACTTTATTAAGATAATGAGAGACATGAGTATGTAGGTTTCTGACGGCTGGTGTTCAGGTAATACGTGTCTTAAGAAGATCCTCCAACAAACTCTATGAGATGAAGTTGTTGATATTCCTGAGCAAAACTCTTCCATGCACGACTCCTTTGATTCAAATATGTGTTCATAATGTCAGCGGATATTCTCATATTTTGATGTGCTTGTATTGTACAGATGATTTGCCGTATCTGAAGTGCCCCCTCCATGTGGTCCTGAAACTCACCCCAGTGGCTTATGGTTTGTGCCGTTTCATTCACTTAGGCCCGTCTAAAAGAGCAATCATTTTTAATCTTTTCTGGTTTAATATAAAAAAATAATATATAAATATACTTATAATATGATATGTATAATATAATATATATTTTATTATTATATACTATGAATATATAATAATACAGTATATATGTTTCAAGTAGAATATTTATGTATTTAAATAATTTTACATCAAAATAAAATGAGTTGAAATCTATACTTATTGAAATATATATTTAATAAAAGGGCCCCTCCCCCAGACCTGTACGTCATCTTATATTTCATATAGTTGACTGTTGACAAATATGATGCAGGTCAACAACTCCATAAATGCAGTTATGCCATAAAATTCAAGATATTGGAGCAAAAAATGCCCCTGTATATGTTTTGCCTCATATTTACATATCACATAATACTTTCTAATTTAACACAAAAAGAGCTTTAAAAATGTTCTGTGGGTAATTTCAGTCAAATTTAGTTTACGATTAATTAATCAAAACACGTAATTAATTAGATAAATGTTAATCGACTGATAGCCCTAAAATAAATAAAATATTTCTAATAATATGAAATTGTTCATATGTATATGTATGTGTTTTTTAAGAGATTTAAATACTCTAGTAACGTTCAGATTTTTTCAATACTTGTTTGTTTTCTGTTGCAGGCTGTAAAGTCGACGTATTGGACCTGAAAGTAGAAGCTGTGAACACACACCGGGACAGACCACTCGTAAGCAGCACAACCTTTACCAGACTAACCGCTCTTGTGCTGTTTGCTAAAACAGCCGTCACTGTTATTACTAGCAAGCATTTAGTAGCATGCTGTTTCTCTTCTTTAGGGAAATGTGCTTTTGTTTAAACAGAAAAATAAGTTCTCAAACGTCACACAAGCTGAATGATTCTGGATGTTTATGGATGATATTTTTGGAATCATATGCGTCCTGTGATCTCGTGGTCTGTCCAGCACAAACAGCTTGAGTAAATCAGCAGAGCAAGAACAAACTCTTGAACTCTTTTAACAGAGTGGTCTGTTTTTGCAGTGTAAGTCTGTAGGTGTGAGTTTGCCTGAAACACACAAGCCACAGGTCTGTGGTCGAGAGATTCTCGTCCCGTCTCAGAATAGATCTGGCTTATGGCTGGGTATTGTTTTAGATGAGATCAGCATCTTCTGTTGGACGGCAGTCGGGGGAGTTTCCCTCCAGACTGAGCTTTAATTTAATGTGCATCAACATGTTTAGTTTCCGCTCAGATTTTTAAAGAGCTTATATAACATGGAAAACAGAAGGTTTTTGCACTTTAGAACAAAAAAAAGAGCTGTTGATGATGAAATAAGTAAGTTCAAAAGATTTATAGGTGAATCTCGTTGTTGCTTTTTTTTCTCCCTTCATGCAAATTTAGCATAATTACATTGTACCAATGTACTTAAATCTTATTTGTACTAAAAAGAAGCCTATTTTCATCATGCAAAATATAATTTGGTGTATGTATAATGCATCGTAAAAGTAGTTTTAATGCATTAATGATGCCTTGTAATGCACCTCATAATGCATTTTATGATCTCATTAATAATTGTAACCACAGTTATAATATAATAATTATCTACTCATTTAGAAAGAATAATGCATTAAAACACCTCAAACAAACCTTCAAATATTATAATGCATTTTTACTTTGGTTCAATTATTTATGAAAAGGTATAATGCATTAACATGGACATTATGAATACCTTTATAATGCATTATACATACAGGCTTTAAGTAAAGTGTTAGCTATAATTTCTTATTCTCCTTTTAATTTGTGAAATGCGTCCTGGAATTTTTTTACGATGTATTTTTTGAGACTCTTTAAGAAACTAAGCTAAGAAATTGTCACCGTTATGATATCAAAACACATTAAGTCAAAGCAAGTTTATTTATGAATATTATTTCATATGCATTGGTAGTTCAAAGTGTTTTAGATAAAAAAAAAAATAATAGTTTTTTTTTAAATAATCAGGTGCATAGAACTTAAAAATGTAGAAAAAAATTAACTGAAAATTAATCATACAAATAACACATTGGTTTAACATATATTTAAGGAATTAGAATAAAAGATAATACATATGATGATAATCAGTAGGATGCAGTACAGATTTTTTTTTTTTATTTTTTTTTACACATCAACACTAATTTCCCATGCAAAGCCGTTAGCCAATCACAACAGATGTCATTTACATATAGAAGTCTAAGCCGGTTTCATTGTAAGGCTCAGAGAGAAGGTGGAAAAGTCTTGAAGAACTACATTATCATGCAAGAAACCTTGAAATATGATGCTTTATAAACATGGCTCTTGTCCGAGTCTTCATTCACATGCTTTACCTGATACTTGCGTTGTGTGTTATCAGGAAAGCTCCAGACAGGAAGGGCCGCCCACTCTGCTGAGGAGGAACAGCTTTACGCCACTGTCTAGTCAGGATCAGGTCAAGCGGCCCCGCCTCTTCAGCGTCGGCCACCCGCCCCGCTTGGCAAGCGTTCCTGCCTTATCAACCTCGCGATTCCCTGAGGCGCAGGAGAGCGAGGAGCTGAGCGAGAGCCCGGTTAGTTCTGAACCCGCTGCGTCTCTGTGTGTCTGAGCTCTTCATGTGATTTACAACACACACTGACAGTATGAAACACAAAGCAGCCACACTTCTGACCACAATGCTGAGAGATATTTGATTTTATCTTTTAAAACGAAACATACACACTAGCAGTCAAAAGTTGTTTAATGTTTTTATTGAAAGAAGCCTCTTCTGCTCACCAAGCCTGCATTTATTTGATCCAAAATACAGCAAAAGCAGTAATATTGTGATTTAATATTTAATAACTGCTTTCTATTTGAATATATTTTATCATTTGTAATTTATTTCTGTGATGCACAGCTGAATTTTCAGCATCATCAGTCTTCAGAAATCATTCTAATATGTTGCTCTGCTGTTCAAGAAACATGTTGTTGTTATTATTATTATTATCAATACTTAAAATGGTCGAGTACATTTTTTTTCAGTATTCTTCGATGAATAGAAATATCCAAAGATCAGCATTTATCTAATATAGAAAAAGCTTTTGTAACATTATACACTTTACAATTCAAAAGCTTGGAGTCAGTATTTCTTTATTTTTTTGGAAAATAAAATATTAGGAATTATACTTTTATTTAGCAAGGATGGTTTAAATTGATCAAAAGTGATGATAAAGACATTTGTTACAAAATATTTATATTTCAGATAAATGCTGTTCTTCTGAACTTTCTATTCATCAAAGAAACCTGTAAAAATCTATAGCTGTTTTGTTTTCAACATAATAAAAAAATAAAAAATATGAGCAGAAAATTGGAATATTAGAATGATTTCTGAAGGATCATGTGACACGGAATAATGATGATGTAAATGCAGCTTTGAAATCACAGGAATAAATAACATTTTACAATATATTCAAATAGAAAGCAGTTATTTTAAATAGTAAAAATATTTCAAAATGGTAATTTTGGATCAAATAAATGCAGGCTTTGTGAGCAGAAGACTTTAATGAAATCTTAAAATGAAAGCTGTTCTTTTTAATTTTCTGTTCATCAAAGAATCCTGAAAAAACATCCACAAAAATATTATAACTATAAGTAGTATTTTTCTACCTGGAGTAGGACTAGTTAGTCAAGAGTAACATCAACAAAGTAACCTTTGTGCTCTGTCTTGTAGGAAACCCTGAACTGCTTCGCCCCCTCAGACTCGAAAGACACCATCCAAGAGTGACGACACAAAACAAGCTGTGTGACGCCCGTCGCAGATTAAACGCTTTCTCCAGACATGATTCAGCTCAAAATCAGCACATGTGAACAGTGCTTTATGTGACGTTAACCGCGCCGGCGACGCCTCTCTCCGCTCTCCTCAACCCTCATCCGTCCACAAGCGCTTGGAAGTACGGTAAAAACACAACACGTAAGGAAGATTCACTCGACAGCTCGTGCAACCAATTAGAGTGCAGATGACCTGATTGAGTGGGCGGGGCTTGTGCCACTTAAGCTGAGTAGAATATTTAAAGAAGCACTGAAGAAAGAAGGGAACATTCAAGCACTTATTTTGATTGTCGTTACATCGGTTTTGAGCTCTTTTTCATACTGAATTAGTACTGATTGACTCAGGCCAAATTTGATTGGATATGGTGTAAATATTTGTATAATTATGGTTTTAGCTGTTAATTGTCTGATGTTCTTGCTGTTGTTATTTTCTCATGTATTTACACTCAACATGCTGCTTTCTGCTTTTGATTGTTGTGCAGAATGTCATATTGAATTTAATGAATGTCTTGCGGTCGGTCGTATGATGTCATGGGTCATGTGACAGAGGAAAGGTTCGTGAAATGTGTGTTATGCTGGTTTTTCTCCCAACAAACGTGGACAGGAACATCAGGGTAGTTCTTATAAATAACTCTTTTATTTGTTATAAATAAGTGAAACTCAAGGAAACAGGATTCAGTCTTTAACGAATGTGTCCTTTCATTGTTCACAGAATCATTAATTATAGACTTCTCTGCAAGAGCGTTTAATACTACTGAGAATATTAAAACTCATACTGTTATATTAGTTATCATTTAGATGATCTGTCATTATAAAACGTTATTTATACATGCTTTTATCTTGCATCAGATCTGGAGGGATGTTCTTAAAGGGGATTTTAAATTGTTTTGTAATAATTGAGTCCAAGTTGTCAGATTTGTTCATTTCTGATTTTAACACACAAAGTATGTTGAATTTTCTGAATATGATGGCCTGTTAAGAACATGATCCTATCAATCATTGCTGTTGCTTCTTGCAGCTTGTTATTCTGTTTGAATGTAAATATGAATGTGACTGCATGATTGGATATGATCAGATCTGTAAGTGCCTGCTTCGCAACCAAATCATCAGATCTCTGTGAGAGCAGATTCCAGATCCAAAAAACACGTTTCCCTCGGAGCCAAGCCCTTTACTGTAATGTGATGGCTTATAGAAAATACACTTGTGTTCTTGTTCTATTGCAGCACAATATCTATAGCATTGTTATAGTTATGACTAAATATATACATGTCATGCCGATCTATTGATAAACATCTTGTGATCTAATAAAATCAGTCTGTGATGCAAGTCTAATTTTTTTATAATTTACATAGCAATTCAACTGTTAATTTATACTACCATTGATTTTTGATTGATAGTTTAACATTTTTAATTCGATTTTATGTTATATTTTAAGTTTTCACTTTATATTTTTTGTTTATATGGTTTGATATTTTAGTACTTAAACTAACATGAGAAATGTTGCTGAAAAACAACAATATATATATATATATATATATAAAGCTTAGAGTGTGCACTTTAAAGCTCATATCATTATAGAACTGTAACTTGAATATGTTTTGGTCAGCAGCTAAAATAACAAAAATGTAAAAATTGTGCCTGTGTCCAAATATAAATGGACCTAAATATTTATAGTCACTTATTTTATTTCAAGTAACAAACATTTTTACATGAAGTAATCATAGATGCATTTAGTTTACATGCTTTTTAAAATGATCTTTTTCTAATTATTTATTTGTTTTTGTTTAATGTAGCCAAGCATTTTTGGTGAAAATGATACAAAAGACACTGAAAATTAATTTTAATGTAATTTATTTTGTTTGTTGCTGTTAAGATTTATTTTTGGCCTTGTTTTCTCTCCTGTGTTTAATGGCTGGTGGAAGTTGTGGAATGACTTCGGTTTTAATTTCGTTGTGGCCACAGTCACACAAACAGCTCTGCCATGATGGGGAAAGGGAGGGTTGTTTATGCATCACAGACACAACATCGGACCGTTTCGTTCCCGCTGCTCAAAATAAGTAATGTTTCCTTTTTTGGAGAAGTTTTTTAGCTTGTTCCTGTAACAACGTCAAGTGAGTCATAAACGGTTAATAGTTGATAATACCGTGTTTAAGAAGTGATAAATGGGTGGAGAATAAATATTGTCGTTTAGTTTTGGGCTGTACTCTGATTAGAGGATGTTGAATTTCTGAGAAAATCATTTCAGTTTGTCATTTCCTGCAATTTTGATCCAATCCTGTTCTAGGCAAAGCAAGGTTGCAAACACATCAAAGTTGTGGCACATTTAGTCTCCACGGTAAGTTCATCAAAACCTGAGGATGGAAAGGATCCGTCAGGGATGAACGCCTCTGTGACATGAATGTATTGATGAAACTGTGACATCATGTATTTAAATGGCACTCCACCCGCACGCAACAGATGGAGCAATGTTTAAGGGTGTGAGTGTTCTGACCCGTCTTACTGGTCTGACCTCAAATGCCTGCTTGCCTTATCTCCATTGCAGAGATTGTTGTTATAATAATAATAGTCCTATCAGAAGTTTTGTGTAGACTGGACATATCTTCTGCCTCTGTTAGGACTGCTTGATCAAGGACGACGCAGAGAAATCACATCTGTGAATAAATGTCTCAAGGATGACAAACGATAACATAAATGTTAGGCTTTTGCAAGTGAAATAAAACTTCCCTTAACCGTATGTTTTAACATCTTGACGATGAAGATACAATGTATGACTTGGAGTCTAAAGGAGCGATAATTCACTAAGTGGAAAATCCTATAGACATTAAAGAAGCGTGTATGAGCTTGCTGTAATGATACGTTACCAGTTCTGAACTACAGTAGAGATGGCTATCAAAGGAAAAAAGTATTTAAAAGAGAATAACACATTTCTGTTTTCTGTTTCCATTTTCAGTGAAAATTGAATTTATATATATAAATGTGTTTAAATATATGTATGTGTATATATGTTTAAAATGTGTGTGTGAGAGAGAGATTTTTAATCATTAACTGATTACTAGTACTAATTTATAGTCCATCTTCTAATTAAGACAAGGCAAACTAGTAGCAAAGGTACACAAGCAGTGGCCAGTTGTATATTGTTACATATACAGTTATGTTTATACAGTTGCTGTATTAAGAACTAGTTGGACCAAGTTGCCAAGGGGTAATCTGTCTTACTTTTCCAATACAAAAAATACCTATCTACCTTTTCATAACTGTTTTATTGTGTTTTAGCCAAGTAGAATACTAAATATTTAGCCTTTATCATATACAGTGTTTGTAATAGCACTTGCATGTTATTGCTCTTTTGTTGGTTTTGATTGCTTCTATAATGTCCTCATTTGTAAGTCGCTTTGGATAAAAGCGTCTGCTAAATGACTAAATAAATAAATAAAATAACTCAATACAAAAAAAAGAAACAGTCTTGAATTTTTTTTTTATAGATGACTACATTTGAAAGACTAGTTTATGCAACCGGCCCCAGTAGATAATACTATAACAGGTATCCTTAATTTGATACTAGATAAATTGAATAATATAGGCCGCTAGTCACTATTGGATTAATAATTAAGAAAGTAATTAAAAATAGCTACTAGTAACATAATACGTACTAAGCTAGTTAAGGGTGCCAAAAGCGAGTCTAGATGAACCTGAGCTCTTCCACAGAAACGAATTCCTGGCATTCTGATATTATTTGAACGAATCAGTCGTTTATTGTTATTTTACAATGCTTGACGTAGAAGTGTTTATGCTGGGAGTAGACTGAAGCGACGGCGGGCGGAGCTCGTGACGACAGACAGGGATTCTGTTATAAGACTACATTTAGCGCGTAACGCACTATTTGTTTTGGTGACAGACTCCTTCGGTTCATCTGTGAATATGGCGCTTGTTTGGAGGAATATACTCATACTTGTGTTTGCGCACTTTGTCGGTGAGTGACGTTCACTTTTAAATCTAGCGTTATGTCTACGCGACAAAACTGGATCGTTATAACGTTAATCATCAAAACGCTCGATGTGGCACGACGCGCCGCTATTCCAGCCACTTTATTAATTATTTTTTTTATGTACACACATTATGTTTGAATTAAAGACTATCATTTTACTGGTTATGTGTTTAAATATGATGGGCGCGTGTCAGCTGGTCAAGATTAAGACCAGTAAACTACTAGGACTGTATTAATTGACAGGCTGGGTTATTTAATTCAAGTAATCCTTTATTTCTAAGCAGTTTTAGCAATATTCAGTGCTACTGGAAGATACTAAATGGATGCTGTTGGATTCATATAGGCATACAGTTAAACGTTAAGTTCATAAGCTGTAAATCTAATAGTGGGGTTGTTTTCTTGTGCACGTCTAGAGATGTTTTCTTTAAGCAGACGTTTAAACTTGATTTCCTATCAATGGAGTCATACGTTGTTTAATATCTTCAAGTGTTCAGGTTACACTGCACAGTTTACACTCTATGGATAATTCTCTTTTTCACAGACTATCAGTAGCATCATATTGGTATTGAAGTGATTTAATAGCAAGCATTTTTAGTATGAACGCCAAAAAAATGAACTAAACTGTTGAAGAATAACTGCATTTTTGTTCACTGTTATTTTTGTTGTGGAACTGTGAATTTCAGTGTCTCAAAGACATAGTCCCATTCGATGTGGTGAACCAATCAAATATCCCGGCAAGCATCTGGGCGACAAATATCGCCAAAAAGTGGAGTTCAGTGATGGAGAAAAGGTGGTGTACACCTGTGCCCTGGGTTACACACAGTCAGCAGGACGTCGTGCATCACAGTGTGTGCAAGGACGATGGACACCATTGAACATGGACTGTGAAAGTAAGATGCATCTGTTTATCTATCTCTAAATGTCTCTTTTACTCATTCATTGTACTCCAAGTTTTCATATTTTCTCATTTATTGTATCAGAGATGAAGTGCAATGCGCTGGCTGACATAGAGAACGGGCGATACAATCAAGAAGGGCGATCATTTGGTGACAAGGCCATTGCTGTGTGTAATGAAGGGTAATTTAATCTTATGTTCTTTTTTTAAGAGTGCAGTCCATAAATTGGTGAAAACGTGGTTCGTTGATTATAAATATAAAGGGTAGAATAAGTGTAGATAGTTGCTTTTCATTTTGACTTGGTTAAGCATCAAATAGATTGTTCTAGAGCTCCTTCTACTTAATGCTTTACTAAAGCAGGCCAATAATGTTTCCCTTAAATGATGTTAATGTCTTTGTTTTGCTGATTAATATAATTGTTTTCTCATGCAGATATGTTTTGAGAGGAGAAGGGGTCCGTGTGTGTATGGAAAAAGGTTGGAATGGGATGGAACCCATCTGCGAGGGTGAGTTTAACCCTGTCATGTTAAAATCATCACAAAGATTTACTTAGTTTTATTATAACACTCAAGTTTCTAATGGTCATGCTCATCAAAATACAAAATACTGTGGAAAAGTAATGCGGTAATGCAGTAGCCGTTTCAACAGACTTGCAGTGTATTAGATATAAGAGGATTATATGGAAGTGAATCCCCAAGATTTGTAGAAAACAAACTGGCTCTGCAGCTTAATGTTGCCCTCTCGTGGTGGATTCTTGTAGTTGATCATCAGACATCATGATTTTGGCACAACCGGTTATTTTTTTCCTTCTGGTCTAGTGTCAAAGAGCATCTGTTCAGCACCTGCTGTGGCAAACAGACAGATAAAACCTGGAGAAACGACACAGTATGCACCACTTGACACTGTAAACATCGTCTGCAGTGAGGGATTTGATCTGATTGGCTCGCCGCAGGTCACGTGTGGACCAGACGGCCAATGGCAAGGCTTGCCTGTGTGCTCAAAGGGTATTTTATGCTGTTTTCACACTTGGTTTGAATGCTTAGTTTGAACCTGATTTCAACTCCACCTCCTTCCACCAATGATGCATTTCAACAGATGCAAAGAGTTAAAGCTGCTCTCTAAAAGCAGTTTCTTGCACTAAACCTCTAACTGCTAATTAAATGAAAATGTGTTGGATTTTAATATTGGATAGATGTTGAATTTTGGTTTGAAATGAAAACTGGGTTGATTATTAAAACCCAACAATGGATTTATATCAACTTTCATTATTGGACAGACGTTGAGTTTTTGTTAGAAATAAAAATTGGGTTGACGTCAAAGCTCAACGTCTGCTCAATGTCAAATGTCAACATTGGGGAGATGCTGTATTTTGGTTAGAAACAAATACAGTTGTTGTCAAAAATGTTGGATTTACTTAAACTTCCACCATTGGACAGACATTGATTTTTGGTTGGAAATGAAAATTGGGTTGACATCAAAGCTCAACGTTTACTTGATGTCAACATCCAACAATGAATGGACATTGCATTTTGGTTAGAAAACAAAAATGCGGAGGATGTCAAAACTCAACGTTGTATTTACTTAAACCTCCACCATTGGACAGACGTTGACTTTTGATTTGAAATGAAAATTGTGTTGACATCAAAAACCCAACATCAGATCTATATCATCTTCCATTCCATTGGACAGATGCGATCTAATTAATTTTTTTGTAACTGATGATAAAATAGTTGAAAAAGGAGGAGTCATATTGTATATTTGTATTATTTTTATTCCCCCCTGAGATCCTCTTGTTTGGATGAAAATGTTCTACCCTCTCTATGACCTTTATTTGAAGAATTAAAGAAAGAACCCACCCATTAAGAAACAACCCATTCGTGAATGAATGTGAAATGAGCAACAGTGCCATTAAATGCTTTTTTGGCCTGAGAAGAAAGGTTTTGTGTATATATGTGTTCCTAGCATACACATTAAGTTCTGTTATCTTAAAACATATCTCGGTATCACTTTATTTTAGGGTTTCTTAACTAGTTGCTGTTATTAGCATGCATATTACTAGAATATTAGCCATTTATTAGTAGAAATTAAGCACATATTAATGCCTTATTCTACACGACCTCATTCTACATCCCTAATCCTACCCCATACCTAAACTGAACAGCCACCTTACTAACTATTAATAACCAGCAAATTAGGAATTTATTGAGAGAAAAGTTGTTGTTAGACTTAATAGTGAATAAGTGTTCCTTATTCTAAAGTGTTACCCATATCTCTTTAAATGTATTGTGTAACAATTCACTTCAATTCAGTCTTTCTCACGGGACAGTGATAGAGCAGAATATCTAGAGAGAGTCCATATCTGTCACCTGCATTGAAGGATTTGACAGATCTGGAGTTTTCATGTCTCATGCAAAAAAAAAATGTATACAGATGATGCTTCTAGACCATTATATCGCACAAGAGCCGATAATCTTCAATATTGTGAATACGGAGTCATTTTAACCTGATAACATTAACACCTTCAAAATTTCACCTGATGAAGAAGAACATGTTCCCAATCAAATTCATGAACCCTCAAAATGGGAGCTTTAAAACCTTTAATGTCACATAAAGACACGTTTATAAGAATGCCTGCATGCATACAGTACATATGAATGCTACAAATAAAAGCAATAATAATATATTCTACTCCTGTTCATGTTCAGTGATCACCTGTTCAGCACCTGCTGTGGCAAACGGGAGGATAAGACCTGGATCTAGGGTGTACAAACACGAAGACACTGTAGATGTCACCTGCAGTGAGGGCTTTGATCTGATTGGCCCAGCACAGGTCACATGTGGACCAAACGGCCAATGGCAGGCCTTGCCCGAGTGTCGCCCGAAAAGGATCACAGGTACAGGTACATTAAAGTCTCTGTGTGTGTATATATATATATGTTTTTAGCATGACAATTTTCTACCCTCTCTATGACCTTGTTTGATCCCAACAACTGTTACTTAAAATAGTAAACAGGGATAGAATCATTCAAATGACATCGTCAGGTGAAGAAAACTTATCTATTTTAAGTTTAGGTGCTGCGTTTTTGGGAACCTGAAATAAGGTCGGTTTGAGAACCTGTGTTTGTAGGTAGGAGTGTGCTCTTTTTCTCCGTGGTACCCAGTGGTTTCGATATGTGTTTCAAATCACCACCCGAGATCGTCAAGACCCCCCTTGGTCTCCATACAACTTGTTATGAGTCCCGATTGGGGCTCAACCACTAGGTGAGTCTGAACCGGCGCTCTTCCCAAACTCGGAGAGTTAGCGCTCTCTGAGTGCTGAATTTCTTTAAGCTCAGAAACGCTTCATTCTGTTATGTTCGACATTCAGCATGCGTAAAGACGAGCCTTGTGGCAGATGTAGGCAGTGGTGCCGCCCGCCCATTGTGACATCCTACACGAGATTCCTAGGGCTTTTGATGGAAAAAGCGCCTCCTATCGTCATGACCTCTTCCAATAGGAGCGTACCTGAGTATCACATGAAAGCTGATAATCCCGGTGATGATTGTGGAGAGTGAACACTATGGGTTCCTGTTTGAAACGGAGGATAAGACCTGGATCTAGGGTGTACAAACACGAAGACACTGTAGATGTCACCTGTAGTGAGGGCTTTGATCTGATTGGCCCAGCACAGGTCACATGTGGACCAAACGGCCAATGGCAGGCCTTGCCTGAGTGTCGCCCGAAAAGGATAACAGGTACAGGTACATTAAAGTATACTTTTAATGACAATTTTCTACCCTCTCTATGACCTTTGTTTGATCTGTTTTTTGTTTTTTTTTTAACTGTGCTTCTGTAAGAAGCTATCCGTTCGTGAATGTGAAATAAGCAACCATGCGGAAAAATCATCTACTGTCATTAAATGCTCTTTTTGGACTGGGACTTGTATATGTAGCCTGTGTGTTCTTCTGTGTTCATAGCACACACATCAAGTTCTGATATCTTAAAACTAGGGATGCATCGACCCGATAATCAAGATCGTATCGGCTCCAATACTGGCATTTTCTGCGGATCGGGTATCGGTGAGAGGAGACCGATCCAAACCCGATATTGTGCGTATACTATTCTGTGTTATTGTTAAGCCCCACGAAAGGTACTAAAACATTACAAAGCACCATAAAGTCAAAGTCCAAGTGTTCTGAAGCCGTTCCATAGTTTAATGTGAGGTACAGATGAATATTTAAGTCTTTAAATTTAAGTTTACTAAACTCTCCGCTGTGTTTGTCTCATCCTCCATTCAGCGTTCAAACTGTGTCACGATCGGTTAAGACAGTCAAGATGATGAAACTCTCTATAAGAGCGCATAATAACTAAAATTTAAAACTGTTAAAAGAAAAGGCTCAATAAACTATCGCACAGATTTAATAAGCTACGCATCAATATCTCTTTCCTTTGTGCTTTGAACTTCTCAATGCGGAGCTGAGAAACCGTGTTGCTTCAAGCACATCATTCTGTGCACGGGATGCGCATAAGCACTTTGTGCCGCTCTCTATTGGAGATGTTCATATTATAATGCTTTTGCGCAATGAAAGATTATTTATAACGTTTCTTGTTCTGTCCTATCAAGGCTATTAATAATCTAATGTATAACACATTAATGGAGGCAGCTACATATGATAGATAGGACTCCTCTATCATATGTTGCTGCCTTGACTGTGCTATATACATTTAAAAGAAATGTATTTTTAATTTTGTAGTTTATATTTACAAACCCGATTCCAAAAAAGTTGGGACACTGTACAAATTGTGAATAAAAACAGAATGCAATGATGTGGAAGTTTCAAATTTCAATATTTTATTCAGAATACAACATAGATGACATATCAAATGTTTAAACTGAGAAAATGTATCATTTTAAGGGAAAAAAATAAGTTGATTTTAAATTTCATGGCATCAACACATCTCAAAAAAGTTGGGACAAGGCCATGTTTACCACTGTGTGGCATCCCCTCTTCTTTTTATAACAGTCTGCAAACGTCTGGGGACTGAGGAGACAAGTTGCTCAAGTTTAGGAATAGGAATGTTGTCCCATTCTTGTCTAATACAGGCTTCTAGTTGCTCAACTGTCTTAGGTCTTCTTTGTCGCATCTTCCTCTTTATGATGCGCCAAATGTTTTCTATGGGTGAAAGATCTGGACTGCAGGCTGGCCATTTCAGTACCCGGATCCTTCTTCTACACGCAGCCATGATGTTGTAATTGATGCAGTATGTGGTCTGGCATTGTCATGTTGGAAAATGCAAGGTCTTCCCTGAAAGAGACGACGTCTGGATGGGAGCATATGTTGTTCTAGAACTTGGATATACCTTTCAGCATTGATGGTGCCTTTCCAGATGTGTAAGCTGCCCATGCCACACGCACTCATGCAACCCCATACCATCAGAGATGCAGGCTTCTGAACTGAGCGCTGATAACAACTTGGGTTGTCCTTGTCCTCTTTAGTCCGGATGACATGGCGTCCCAGTTTTCCAAAAAGAACTTCAAATTTTGATTCGTCTGACCACAGAACAGTTTTCCACTTTGCCACAGTCCATTTTAAATGAGCCTTGGCCCAGAGAAAACGCCTGCGCTTCTGGATCATGTTTAGATATGGCTTCTTTTTTGACCTATAGAGTTTTAGCCGGCAACGGCGAATGGCACGGTGGATTGTGTTCACCGACAATGTTTTCTGGAAGTATTCCTGAGCCCATGTTGTGATTTCCATTACAGTAGCATTCCTGTATGTGATGCAGTGCCGTCTAAGGGCCCGAAGATCACGGGCATCCAGTATGGTTTTCCGGCCTTGACCCTTACGCACAGAGATTGTTCCAGATTCTCTGAATCTTTGGATGATATTATGCACTGTAGATGATGATAACTTCAAACTCTTTGCAATTTTTCTCTGAGAAACTCCTTTCTGATATTGCTCCACTATTTTTCGCCGCAGCATTGGGGGAATTGGTGAGTGATCCTCTTCCCATCTTGACTTCTGAGAGACACTGCCACTCTGAGAGGCTCTTTTTATACCCAATCATGTTGCCAATTGACCTAATAAGTTGCAAATTGGTCCTCCAGCTGTTCCTTATATGTACATTTAACTTTTCCGGCCTCTTATTGCTACCTGTCCCAACTTTTTTGGAATGTGTAGCTCTCATGAAATCCAAAATGAGCCAATATTTGGCATGACATTTCAAAATGTCTCACTTTCAACATTTGATATGTTATCTATATTCTATTGTGAATAAAATATAAGTTTATGAGATTTGTAAATTATTGCATTCCTTTTTTATTCACAATTTGTACAGTATCCCAACTTTTTTGGAATCGGGTTTGTATAAATATATACATTTACTTGTTTTCATTAGTGTATTTTACAACAATACAAAGAGCAATGTGTAACATTTGACCAGATTTAGTCCTTCACATATTCACTTTTATTTGTTCCCCACTAAATAATGTTATTTCACTAAATGTTTAGATTTAATACAATTGTGCACTCGTGATTTTTCTAGAATAACTTTTGCTGCTAAATGATCCACTAACCTAGTTATTTTTGTCATAGATTATTAATGGGGCTGTTTACACGTGGTCATTTCATGTGTTTTCGCTGATATTTGTTAATTTACACTTGGCCACAAAGTCGCAAAACGGATATAAATCCGATCTTCAATTCCCGTGCTATATTTAAATTTAACGAAGTTCACATCAACGAAATCAAAAGATAAGCGCTGCATTTAATTAATAATCAGCTCATTTCAAGATCAAAGAGTGCAATCAGAGAGCGCGCCGGAAAGATAAGTTTGTCTTACTACTTTTAATGAAGATGATTGTGTTGAGCGTCTGCGATTTACTTTCAGTTTCATTCGCGCAGTTTGCACGTCGGCTTGCTTAAGACATACTCTGCTACTCGTCCGCGGATGCGTGTTGCATTAGCGCAATCATATCTGACTATAATGTCATATAGCCAATGACACGCTCTCACACGATTATTATTTTTACATTTTGGGAGAAATAAAATGTCTATATGTGGTTTCAGCAACCAGATGCATTTACACATGTCCAGTTTCGTCTGGAATGCGGCCCAGACCACCTCCTGAAGTGATTTGAGCGATCGGATTTATATTACAAAATGCATGAAGTGTATTATAGTTGTTCATGTTATTTTTCATTAACATTAAGTTGTCTAGTAGATTGTGTTTAACACACAAAAGAGTGTCACAGAAGTATAGAAATTCTACATTGATAAAAAAAAAAAACTGCGCTGTATCGGATCGGAATTGGCCGATACTCACATTTTACTGGATCGGATCGGAAAAAATTGTATCATTGCATCCCTACTTAAAACTTATCTCTTTAAATGCACTTTACTTCAATCTCTCTAAATGGCACCCAAAAGGAGCCAAAGTGTCGTTGTAAGTACAGATGATATTTTCTGAATCATTGTATCACATGAAAGCTGATAATCTTCAATATTGTGAATAGTGAGTAATGCTAACCTGGTAACATTAACACCTTCAAAATTTCATCCTGATGAAGAAGAACATGTTCCTAAACAAATTCATGAACCCTCCAAATTGAAACTTGAGTGTGCTTGAATGTCACTAAAGACAAATAAACTACAAATAAAAGCAATAATAATATTTTCTTCTACTGTTCATGTTCAGTGATCACCTGTTCAGCACCTGCTGTGGCAAACGGGAGGATAAGACCTGGATCTAGGGTGTACAAACACGAAGACACTGTAGATGTCACCTGTAGTGAGGGCTTTGATCTGATTGGCCCAGCACAGGTCACATGTGGACCAAACGGCCAATGGCAGGCCTTGCCTGAGTGTCGCCCGAAAAGGATCACAGGTACAGGTGCATTAAAGTCTCTGTGTATGTATATATATATTGTTTTTAGCTTTTAATGACAATTTTCTACCCTCTCTATGACCTTTGTTTGATCTGTTTTTTTTTTTTTTTACTGCTGCTTCTGTAAGAAGCAATCCGTTCGTGAATGTGAAATAAGCAACCGTGCAGGAAAACTCATCTACTGTCATTAAATGCTCTTTTTGGACCGGGAAGAAAGTTCTTGTATATGTAGCCTGTGTGTTCTTCTGTGTTCATAGCACACACATCAAGTTCTGATATCTTAAAACTAGGGATGCATCGACCCGATAATCAAGATCGGTATCGGCTCCGATACTGGCATTTTCTGCGGATCGGGTATCGGTGAGAGGAGACCGATCCAAACCCGATGTTGTGCGTATACTATTCTGTCTTATTGTTAAGCCCCACGAAAGGTACTAAAACATTACAAAGCACCATAAAGTCAAAGTCCAAGTGTTCTGAAGCCGTTCCATAGTTTAATGTGAGGTACAGATGAATATTTAAGTCTTTAAATTCAAGTTTACTAAACTCTCCGCTGTGTTTGTCTCATCCTCCATTCAGCGTTCAAACTGTGTCACGATCGGTTAAGACAGTCAAGATGATGAAACTCTCTTTAAGAGCACATAATAACTAAAAACTGTTAAAAGAAAAGGCTCAATAAACTATCGCACAGATTTAATAAGCTACGCATCAATATCTCTTTCCTTTGTGCTTTGAACCTCTCAATGCGGAGCTGAGCCGCGCTGAGAAACCGTGTTGCTTCAAGCACATCATTCTGCGCACGGGATGCGCATAAGCGCTTTGTGCCGCTCTCTATTGGAGATGTTCATATTATAATGCTTTTGCGCAATGAAAGATTATTTATAACGTTTCTTGTTCTGTCCTATCAAGGCTATTAATAATCTAATGTATAACACATTAATGGAGGCAGCTACATATGATAGATAGGACTCCTCTATCATATGTTGCTGTGCCTTGACTGTGCTATATACATTTAAAAGAAATGTATTTTTAATTTTGTAGTTTATATTTACAAACCCGATTCCAAAAAAGTTGGGACACTGTACAAATTGTGAATAAAAACAGAATGCAATGATGTGGAAGTTTCAAATTTCAATATTTTATTCAGAATACAACATAGATGACATATCAAATGTTTAAACTGAGAAAATGTATAATTTTAAGGGAAAAATAAGTTGATTTTAAATTTCATGGCATCAACACATCTCAAAAAAGTTGGGACAAGGCCATGTTTACCACTGTGTGGCATCCCCTCTTCTTTTTATAACAGTCTGCAAACGTCTGGGGACTGAGGAGACAAGTTGCTCAAGTTTAGGAATAGGAATGTTGTCCCATTCTTGTCTAATACAGGCTTCTAGTTGCTCAACTGTCTTAGGTCTTCTTTGTCGCATCTTCCTCTTTATGATGCGCCAAATGTTTTCTATGGGTGAAAGATCTGGACTGCAGGCTGGCCATTTCAGTACCCGGATCCTTCTTCTACGCAGCCATGATGTTGTAATTGATGCAGTATGTGGTCTGGCATTGTCATGTTGGAAAATGCAAGGTCTTCCCTGAAAGAGACGACGTCTGGATGGGAGCATATGTTGTTCTAGAACTTGGATATACCTTTCAGCATTGATGGTGCCTTTCCAGATGTGTAAGCTGCCCATGCCACACGCACTCATGCAACCCCATACCATCAGAGATGCAGGCTTCTGAACTGAGCGCTGATAACAACTTGGGTTGTCCTTGTCCTCTTTAGTCCGGATGACATGGCGTCCCAGTTTTCCAAAAAGAACTTCAAATTTTGATTCGTCTGACCACAGAACAGTTTTCCACTTTGCCACAGTCCATTTTAAATGAGCCTTGGCCCAGAGAAAACGCCTGCGCTTCTGGATCATGTTTAGATATGGCTTCTTTTTTGACCTATAGAGTTTTAGCCGGCAACGGCGAATGGCACGGTGGATTGTGTTCACCGACAATGTTTTCTGGAAGTATTCCTGAGCCCATGTTGTGATTTCCATTACAGTAGCATTCCTGTATGTGATGCAGTGCCGTCTAAGGGCCCGAAGATCACGGGCATCCAGTATGGTTTTCCGGCCTTGACCCTTACGCACAGAGATTGTTCCAGATTCTCTGAATCTTTGGATGATATTATGCACTGTAGATGATGATAACTTCAAACTCTTTGCAATTTTTCTCTGAGAAACTCCTTTCTGATATTGCTCCACTATTTTTCGCCGCAGCAGCATTGGGGGAATTGGTGATCCTCTTCCCATCTTGACTTCTGAGAGACACTGCCACTCTGAGAGGCTCTTTTTATACCCAATCATGTTGCCAATTGACCTAATAAGTTGCAAATTGGTCCTCCAGCTGTTCCTTATATGTACATTTAACTTTTCCGGCCTCTTATTGCTACCTGTCCCAACTTTTTTGGAATGTGTAGCTCTCATGAAATCCAAAATGAGCCAATATTTGGCATGACATTTCAAAATGTCTCACTTTCAACATTTGATATGTTATCTATATTCTATTGTGAATAAAATATAAGTTTATGAGATTTGTAAATTATTGCATTCCTTTTTTATTCACAATTTGTAGTGTCCCAACTTTTTTGGAATCGGGTTTGTATAAATATATACATTTACTTGTTTTCATTAGTGTATTTTACAACAATACAAAGAGCAATGTGTAACATTTGACCAGATTTAGTCCTTCACATATTCACTTTTATTTGTTCCCCACTAAATAATGTTATTTCACTAAATGTTTAGATTTTATAAAATTGTGCACTTATGATTTTTCTAGAAAAACTTTTGCTGCTAAATGATCCGCTAACCTAGTTATTTTTGTCATAGATTATGAATGGGGCTGTTTACACCTGGTCATTTCATGTGTTTTCGCTGATATGATTTGTTCATTTACACTTGGCCACAAAGTCGCAAAACGGATATAAATCCGATCTTCAATTCCCGTGCTATATTTAAATTTAACGAAGTTCACATCAACGAAATCAAAAGATAAGCGCTGCATTTAATTAATAATCAGCTCATTTCAAGATCAAAGAGTGCAATCAGAGAGCGCGCCGGAAAGATAAGTTTGTCTTACTACTTTTAATGAAGATGATTGTGTTGAGTGTCTGCGATTTACTTTCAGTTTCATTCGCGCAGTTTGCACGTCGGCTTGCTTAAGACATACTCTGCTAATCATCCGCGGATGCGTGTTGCATTAGCGCAATCATATCTGACTATAATGTCATATAGCCGATGACACGCTCTCACACGATTATTATTTTTACATTTTGGGAGAAATAAAATGTCTATATGTGGTTTCAGCAACCAGATGCATTTACACATGTCCAGTTTCATCTGGAATGCGGCCCAAACCACCTCCTGAAGTGATTTGAGCGATCGGATTTATATTACACCAGGCGTAAACAACCCCTATATATTTTTTCATGTTATTTTTCATTAACATTAAGTTGTCTAGTAGATTGTGTTTAACACACAAAAGAGTGTCACAGAAGTATAGAAATTCTACATTGATAAAAAAAAAACTGCGCTGTATCGGATCGGAATTGGCCGATACTCACATTTTACTGGATCGGATCGGATCGGAAAAAATTGTATCATTGCATCCCTACTTAAACCTTATCTCTTTAAATGCACTTTACTTCAATCTCTCTAAATGGCACCCAAAAGGAGCCAAAGTGTCGTTGTAAGTACAGATGATATTTTCTGAATCATTGTATCACATGAAAGCTGATAATCTTCAATATTGTGAATAGTGAGTAATGCTAACCTGGTAACATTAACACCTTCAAAATTTCATCCTGATGAAGAAGAACATGTTCCTAAACAAATTCATGAACCCTCCAAATTGAAACTTGAGTGTGCTTGAATGTCACTAAAGACAAATAAACTACAAATAAAAGCAATAATAATATTTTCTTCTACTGTTCATGTTCAGTGATCACCTGTTCAGCACCTGCTGTGGCAAACGGGAGGATAAGACCTGGATCTAGGGTGTACAAACATGAAGACACTGTAGATGTCACCTGTAGTGAGGGCTTTGATCTGATTGGCCCAGCACAGGTCACATGTGGACCAAACGGCCAATGGCAGGCCTTGCCTGAGTGTCGCCCGAAAAGGATCACAGGTACATTAAAAGTCTGTGTGTGTGTGTGTGTGTCTGTGTTTATATATATATATATGTATATATATGTATAATCTCAGATTATACATATACAGATTAATAAATATGGAACTTTTGCATATTGAATACAGCTTGGTTCTCTCACAGGTAAATGTGGTCCAGCTCCATCACACCCTCACGCTTTCCCCAGAGACAGGTTCTCCACGCTGAGAGAGTATCCGTCCGGTGCTCGCATTCTCTACAAGTGCAGTATGGGATACCGTCGGGTCGGAGGAAGTACCAGTATACGCTGCCAGAACGGCCAGTGGACAAACCTACAGCTCCAATGTGAAAGTACGCCAGAGTACTCTTAACTTCATTTGCTCCCACTTTCTATATCGGCGAATCTAAGGTTTATTAGTTGTAGAGAGAGCAACAAGTAAATGTTTCTTGATTTGTGGCGTTTTTTTCTTTTATTATTTTATTTAGTAATCATTTAATTATGTAATTAATTGAACAATATATTCATTTATCAAATATGTGACCATGGACCCCAAACATTTTTCAAAATTGAGATTTGTACATCATCTGAAAGCTGAGTAATACATAATCTTTCCATTGATGTATGGTTTGTTATGATCGGACAATATTTGGCTGAGATACAACTATTTGAAAATCTGGAATCTGAGGGTGCAAAAAAATCTAAATATTGAGAAAATCACCTTTAAAGTTGTCCAAATTAAGTCCTTATTGCTAATCAAAAATTAAGTGTTGATATATTTACGGTTGGAAATTTGATTATCTTGATCCTTACTTAATGTCCTAATGATTTTTGGCATAAAATAAAAATCTATAATTTTGACTCATACAATGTATTGTTGGCTATTGCTACAAAATGTACCTGTGCGACGTAAGAGTGGTTTTCTGGTCCAGGGTCACATATATTTATTTATTAATTTTTATTACCTAGTTTTATGTTATTTTCCTTGCTCTTGCAATGATTTCACTGCAAAAAAAAAACAATATTTCTTTCTCATTATTCTTATCTTGTTTTTCAGTACAAACAGTTCTGGAATCAAAATTAAATGTACTTTTGCTTAAAACAAGAAGAAAAAACATCTGCAAATGTGGTCAGAAAGAAACATTTAATTTAATTTATATATTTTGGGGTTTTAATTTAAAGTTTTTATGAATAAAAAAAACGTACTCGGTTACTATCGTAACCTCGGTTCCCTGAGATACGGAACGAGTACTGCGTCTTGTAAAGACGCATATGGGAAAATGCCTTTTTTCTCCTGAACTGAAGTCTTATTTAATCACGCAGTGAAACTGCACGACTATTGGTTCGTGCAGTGGTAGAAAAACGAACCAATTCGTCGGCAGCGGAGCTGCACGAACCTATGGCGACGATACCCGCCAGTTCCCGCCGAAATGGGCAGGGTATCTGGCTATATAAGCAGTCGTTTCGCCATAGGATCCTCAGGTTTACTTCGACTGAAGCGACGACTGAGTTGTGCAGCTACCTGGCACGGCAAAGTACGCAGTACTCGTTCCGTATCTCAGGGAACCGAGGTTACGATAGTAACCGAGTACGTTCCCTATCGATACTCCACTCGTACTGCGTCTTGTAAAGACGCATATGGGAACTGAATTTAATCACGCCGTGCTAGGGTAGATGAACGACTGTATATACCTCCATAAACATAAATGCCCATATGGAAGTAAGTAGTATACTTCAGGCTAAAGCGAGCTAAACTCATAGAGGTCATGCTCGGCCTGGATAATCGTTCCATATGACTCCTGTATACTCAGTTAACCGGAGTATACAGGGTGCCAATCAGAGAGCCTGAGCGCATTGCGGTCAAGAATCTCTGACAGGATTGTTCCCACAGCGTATGTGTACAAGCTCATCTAAGCAGAGAGGACTCTGGCCTGTAAGGCCGGTATGTCCAGGTTATAAAACCTAGCAAATGTGGACGGAGTGGCCCAGCCAGCCGCCGCACAAATCTCTGTAATGGATACACCGCTAGACCACGCCCATGACGAGGCGATGCCTCTAGTCGAATGGGCTCGTACTCCAATGGGGCATTGCAGGCCCAAAGAAGAGTATGCCAGCATGACAGCATCCACTATCCACTTAGAGAGTCTCTGCTTCGTGACCGGATGCCCTTTGGTGCGGTTACCGAAGCTAACAAAGAGCTGTTCCGTATGCCTAAAAGGGGCGGAACGCTCAAAGTAGATTCTCAGAGCTCTGACAGGGCATAACAAGGATAACTCCCGATCCTCCTCAGACGGAGGAAGCGCGGAGAGCGTGATGACCTGAGCTCTGAACGGGGTTGAAAGTACCTTAGGTACGTAACCATGCCTTGGTTTCAGGACGACCTTGGAGTCGTTAGGCCCGAATTCCAGGCAGGCAGGGCTAATAGAGAGCGCCTGCAGGTCTCCAACTCGCTTAACCGACGCTAGTGCTAGTAGCAGAGCAGTTTTCAGCGAAAGTGACCGGAGGTTCGTAGACTGTAGCGGCTCAAAGGGAGGGCCCTTCAAGGCCCTCAGTACAGTGGGCAGATCCCATGTAGGGACAGTAAGGGGCCGAGGTGGATTCAACCTCCTGGCTCCCTTCAAAAAACGGACAACTGAGTTGTCTCTGCCTACCGACTGGCCCGCTATAGGGGCATGAAAGGCCGCTATAGCTGCTACGAACACCTTGAGTGTAGAGTGAGAACGTCCTTTATCTAGCAGTTCCTGCAGAAAGGACAGAACCACCGCTAACTCAGAGGTAGAGGGGTTTTCACCACGGTTGAAGCACCAAGTGGAGAAAACAGACCACTTAAGGGCGTAGAGGCGTCTCGTAGACGGGGCTCTAGCCTCAGAAATGGTGTTTAACACTCGCTCTGGGAGGCCAGTAGGCTCCCGTTGAGCGGCCAAATGTAGAGAGCCCACAGCTCGGGTCGAGGGTGCCATATTGTTCCGTTCGCCTGAGAGAGGAGATCCCGTCTCAGGGGCACGGGCCAGGGGGCTGCTGTCAGTAGCTGAGTCAGCTCTGACAACCAAGGTTGGTTCCTCCACAAGGGGGCCACCAATAGCACCTTGTGACCCTGTTCCCTGATACGCCTGACAACCTGTGGAAGCAGGGCGATCGGGGGGAATGCATAAAGGAGGAGGTTGGGCCAGTCGTGGGCCAACGCGTCCCTGTCCTTCGAATAATAAGTTGGGCAGTGAGAGTTGTCTTTGGAGGCGAAAAGGTCTACTTCTGCCTTGCCAAAGGTCTTCCAGATCTTCTGAACCACCTGCGGATGGAGCATCCACTCCTCTGAGGGGACATTGCTCCGAGATAACATATCCGCTCCTTGGTTCAGTCTGCCCGGCAGGTGTGCTGCCCTCAGCAAGCGCAGGTTGAGCTGAGCCCATTCCAGAAGGCGCTCTGCCAGAATAAAGAGGCGCTTCGAGGAGACACCTCCCTGGTGATTTATATAGGACACCACGGACATGCTGTCTGAGTGAATCAGCACATGGCATCCTATTAGGTCCGGCAGGAAAAACTGGCAGGCTCGACAAACTGCTAGCATTTCCAAGCAGTTGATGTGGAAGCCGCTCTCCGCCTTCGACCAATGGCCGAAGGTCGGTTTGCCTTCGCACAGCGGTGTAGACCAACCCCATGGCCACGCCCTTCTTCATCCACTGTGGGTTCTTCCAGGGGGTCAGGGCTGTTACACAGGCCTGATTCACCCTGATATGCAAGTCCGTGACGCCATGCGTTGTGTGGAACCCGTGGTTTCAACCAGCGTTGAAGGGGGCGCATGCGGAGCAGGCCCAGCTGTAACACTGACGATGCTGCGGCCATAAGGCCCAGCATTCTCTGAAACCTTTGAGTGGGCGAGCGGTGTCACTCTTGAAGGTGGCCGCGAGTTTCTGAATGCCAGAGCGCGTTCTGGCGCTATCACCGCTTCATGTGAGCTGAGTCAGAACTGTACCCAGGAACGATACTCGTTGGCTGGGGGACAGTGCGCTTTTGGCGAAATTGACCCTGAGCCCCAGGCATTCAGTGGCTGAGGATGAGGGTTCTGTGCGAAAGTAGTTCACCTCTGACTGGGCCAGAATGAGCCAGTCGTCGAGGTAGTTGAGAATGCGGATTCCCATCTGTCTCAGAGGGGAAAGAGCCGCGTCCATGCACTTCGTAAAACTACGGGGGGCCAGAGACAGCCCAAAGGGTAGGACCGTGTAGACAGCCCAAAGGGTGGACCGTAAGCCACTACTCCACTCGAAGGCGAATCTCAAGAAGGCGAATCTCAAGAATCGTCTGTGATGGGGGGCTATCTGGATGTGAAAGTATGCGTCTTTCAGGTCCAGAGAACAGAACCAGTCCCCTGTGCGAATCTGCGAGAGGATCTGCTTCAGCGTGATCATCCTGAACGGCCGTCTCATGAGGGCGTGATTCAGGCGTCTGAGATCGAGGATGGGCCGGAGGCCGCCATCCTTTTTGGGGAGAAGGAAGTAACGGCTGTAAAAGCCTGACTCGCTCAAAGCTGGAGGAACCATTTCTATGGCTCCTTTTTCCAGCAACGTCATCACCTCTGAGCGCAGAACGCGAGCGCTGCACCGAGGTGGAGACCACGCCGCTGAAACGCGGGGGTCTTCGAGCGAATTGGAGTGAATAACCTCGTTTTATTATCCCCATAACCCACTCTGACACTTATCCCATAACCCACTCTGGGGATGGCCTGCCAGGCCTCGGCCCGCGTGGCAAGGGGTGGCAAGGGGTGGATAAACTAAACTCGAGTGGCCGGCTGCACGGAGGCAGGGCACTCGTGAGGGACGGAAGAGGAAAATTGCTCTCTTTTTGAGAATGTTTGTGTTTTATTTTTTCCACTATCACAGCGGACAGTTGCATGGTCGCTTGTACGGACCCTGTAGCAACAGACACAATTCCCTCTGCACCCGGAAGAAAACGGGGTGCCAAGAGGTTTCTCATGAGAGGCCTTTTGGTGGGCGGTCCGGCCGTGGCGGGACTCGACCCTTTCCTCTTCCTGTCCTGCAGATCAGGAGGACGCCGGGGGCGCAGGGTCCAACACTATCTTGGGTCGGGGGCCCTGGCGCTTCGGAGGGGGGTGGCGTCTGGCTGAGCGTGAACGCCCTCGCGGCTGCTGAGTCCTAGCAGGCTGAGGGGCGAAAACGGCAGGTGCAGGTTTCGCGGGCTGCTGAGTCGGCGCAGTCCTGGGGCGACTCTGAGCAGCTGCTGGGCTGGAGCGCTTGGGCAGGAAGTGTCGCATAGCCTGTGACGCCTTCTGTGCTTCTGTAAAGCGCTCAGCGAATCCTTCCACCGCAGGTCCAAAGAGGCCGCTGGGGGAAATTGGAGCATCAAGGAAGGAGACCCTGTCCGCGTCCTTGATCTCCGTCAGCGTGAGCCACAGGTGGCGCTCGAGCACTACCAGGCTGGCCATAGACCTTCCTATGGCTTGGGCGGTAGTCTTGGTGGCTCGCAAAGCCAGGTCCGTTGCGCTTCTCAGCTCCCTGAGAGTCGCAGGATCAGGCTCAGACTCATCTACGGCAGAGAGGAGCTTGGCCTGATAGACCTGAAGAACCGCCATAGAGTGGAGCGCCGAAGCCGCCTGTCCAGCTGAAGCGTAGGAGCGTCCAGCGAGCGCTGAAGTGGTCCTGCATGGCTTGGACGGGTGACTGGCCTTCGCCCTCCAGCCGATGGCAGTGGGTGGGCAGAGATGTGCAGCCACTGACTCATCCAGTTGAGGCATCCTCTCATATCCCTTATCTTCAGCGCCGTCAATTGTAGTGAGGGTGGATGAAGCGGATGAAGCGGAAGTACGGAGGCGGGCAGAGTAAGGGGAGCGCCAAGATCTCGTGAGCTCGTCGTGAACTTCAGGGAAGAACGGCGATGGTCGTTGTTGAGGGGCCTGACGGCGCCCCGGCAGAAACCACTCAGAAACCACTCATCCAGACGAGAGGGCTGCGAGAGGGCTCCTCTGGTGGACTCCAAACCCAGCCACTCCAAACCCAGCTTTTGAGAGGACTTCAACCGTTTTTGAGAGGACACGGAAAAGTTTGGCATCCATCCCAGCTTTGGCGGCGCTGGGCGCGGGCAAACCTGAGGGGGCGGGGTCAGTCACTGAGCCCGACAGTCCTCAGCATCTGAAGCTACCAGTGACATGCTGTCATCGGCTAGCTCATCGTCACTTCCCCCGCGAGACCAGATCGCTCACGCTCTGTGTGGCGAGACACCTCTCTGTGTGGCGAAAGCGAGGCACGCGGGATCTGAGCCGGCGTGAGCTCGCTCTCAACCGGGCGCTGAGAACCTCTGCCCCGCTGTTTTTTCCTCACAGGTCCCTGGGAGGAAGAAAACGGGAGGGCGCGAGGGGCGGGATCTGCCCCGCTGTTTTTTCCTCAAAAGAAAGCGATCCCTGCGCAGAGAGGCAAGACTGGGAGGGCGCGAGGGGCGGGATGCTCTCTGAAAAGAAAGCGATGCGCGTGCGCAGAGAGGCAAGACTCCGCAGATCAGAACAGCGAGCGCGGCATCCGCATGGGAAACACACTCCTCAAGCAGGAAACACACTCGCTGTGACCGTCATCGGCGTGCAGGGGAGACCTGCACGAGCCGCAGTAACGGCGCGGCATTAGAACGCCGATTTGCTCTTTTAGAGACTTACGTGATAATCGTCGGATGGCGGCAGCGAACGGGACCGGAACTGCTGCGATGCTGGGGCGCGTAGAAGGCGGATCAGCCGAGCAGATCGAGGTCGCTGGGTCCTACTGCGAGGCGTGTCAACGGCGAGTAGTCTTCTGGATCAGTGTAGACGAAGTCGTCGTCGCTGAAGGAGAAAAAATCTGAGGATCCTATGGCGAAACGACCGCTTATATAGCCAGATACCCCGCCCATTTCGGCGGGAACTGGCGGGTATCGTCGCCATAGGTTCGTGCAGCTCCGCTGCCGACCCATTGGTTCGTTTTTCTGCCACCACGAACCAATGCACAACAATAGTCTGCATTAAATAAGACTGCGTGATTAAATAAGACTTCAGTTCAGGAGAAAAAAGGCATTTTCCCATATGCGTCTTTACAAGACGCAGTACGAGTGGAGTATCGATAGGGAACACTTAATATAAAGTAATTTAGCTTCTCAAGTAAATGTTTCTTGATTTAAGAATATTTACTGTAGACGTTTGTACTGGAAAACAAGACAAGTATTGAAGAAAATTATTTTTGAAGTGTGCTATTGTTTAATCTTATGATTTTGTGATTGCAAGGGATATCTGTCATCTAGAGTTAAAGATAAGGTGCTTTTCAAGGTTATTAACATCAAAAGATGATGTTGTGAAGCAGTCTTTTTTATTATTCAGTAATCTTTGATAAAATAACACTTGTTGTATTGATGCTGGCCGTGGCTTTTCTGATGTGTTGGAAGAATCTAACAATGTGTTTCTATCAAAAGGGAAGAAATGTGGATCTGCTGGAGAGATTTTCTATGGCCAGTTCGAGTACACAGGCGTGTCATTTGGAGATTTGGCTACAGCCGTCTGTCAAGAAGGGTGAGATACAGCGGTGGCTATGATACAAGTGCATTCTCAGTTCTGTTTTTAGATGAGTTTGTGTCTTAATCAGATTTGGCGAAATGTTGCATTACATCAGTGTCTCACCAGTGGATCCTCTGCAGTGAATGGGTGCCGTCAGAATGAGAGTCCAAACAGCTGATAAAGTCTGTTAACATCTTGAGAAGACTAAAGCTGTGTCTTAATGATGGATTTGTTTCTTACAAACATGCAGATTTTCACTTCACAAGATATGAATTGATGGACTGGAGTTGTTTGGTTTGGGGAACCAAAATGGTTCTTCTATGGCATCACTGTGAAACCCCTGTTTTTATAAATGCCAAAAGCCAGGATGCTGGTGTCATTTTATTAGACATTCATCCACCTTTTTTTTTCTGGCTCTCGTTAGGTATGAGCTGATTGGGTCAAAAGTGCGGGTCTGCAGGGATGGAGGCTGGGACGGAAGGAGCCCTGTGTGTGAACGTATGACTGTT
Source organism: Ptychobarbus kaznakovi (assembly GCA_027422405.1). NCBI lineage: Eukaryota > Metazoa > Chordata > Actinopteri > Cypriniformes > Cyprinidae > Ptychobarbus > Ptychobarbus kaznakovi. The sequence goes on from CM049794.1 coordinate 1,406,281, forward strand.
TTCTGAGATGGATTTATCTTCCTACTGTACACAGACTGCATCTGTCTCATAGATGGATGGTATATGTGTGTTTTGCAGCTGTGCACTGTCCTCCACCTCCAGAGGTCAAGCACGCTGAGATATCTGACCCCATACATGACCCTGTTCCCTTCGGTCACGTGTTGTCCTATCACTGCCGCACTGGGACTCTGATGGGTGAGAGTGAGATTTACTGCACCGCGAGCGGCACCTGGAGCGCTCCTCCTCCTGAGTGCAAAGGTACACATATCAAGAGTGTCATTGAATATTGACCATAAGACTCTATTATAGTTGTGTATTTCAAGATATTGTAGGTTTTCAGATAGGGTAAGATAGGTTAAAATGATCTATTAACGATAATTAGTTTCTACTGTGCACACTGTTGATTTGGTGGCCATTTATTCATAAAGGGCTCATCGTTTTTTAACTTTCTGGATACATTTTATTTAGTTTAATTTGTAATATTTTTTTTTACTTTCTATTGATTTGATGTATTTACTTTGTATTTTTTTAAAATTATTTACTTATTGATTTTATGTAATTTATTTTTGTATTTTATATTTTTATTTACTTTTTAGTTTATAAAGTTACTTAGATTTTATTTTAGTGCTGTCAAATTATTAATTACGATTAATCACATCCAAAATCAAAAATAGTTTACATAATATATGTGTGTGCTGTGTTTATTTATTATCTATATATAAATACGCACACATGCATGTATATATTTAAGAAAAAATAAGTTATGTTTATATTTTAAATATATTTATATATAATATAAATTAAATGAATATAAATATATATACATGTAAATATTTTTCGAAATATATGCTGTATGTGTGTATTTATATATAATAAAGGTGCACAGTACACACATATATATATTATGTATACAAAAACTTTTATTTTGATGCGATTAATCATTTGACAGCAATATTTTTATTTATCTACCTTTTATTTATCTTGTTTTAAATTTTTATTTACTTAAACTGTTTATGTACTTTATATGTATATATATTTCTCTAAAATATAATACATAGAAGGTAAAATGCCCAATGTTGGCGACAAAAAAACAATGTTCATATATATCTATAATTAAATGAATTGTAACAGACTATTTGCTGTGCTTTTCAGACATTGCCTGTCCTTACCCTCGTGTGTCAGGGGGATCAAGAATGAGGGGTTTTAGGGCGGTCTATAAATACGGGAACACAATGACAATCGCCTGCAATCCTGGTTTAAGGCTTATAGGAGAGAGTTTTGTCACCTGTGGCCCAGACGGGGAATGGATTCCAAAACTTCCAGATTGTGTGTAGAAATGCACATGGAGCCATGAAACAATACAGCTGGCTGTCTCAGTCATAATGAAGCTTATTACTTTTCACTCTATTTCATTAAAATCAGCAGAACGATATTTAGTATTTACTTTAAGACTGGTTATTGTTGCAAAAGTAGCACTCAGATTTTTTTCAGATATTTTCTGTTATTCTACACAGCATTATGGATATTATTTTTATAGCTTGTTTTCATGTTTTTGTTTAATATATGAAAACGAAAAAGAACATTCCGTGTAAAAAAAAAATGTGAATGAGACCAGAAAATATTGTTTATTTAATTTGGCCAAAATTGGCATTAAGCAATTTATGTTACCAAAAAAAAAAACAAGCAGAGCAGAGAGAGTTCAATATAAGCTATAGTGTATGAATATTCTTTCTGTAATAAAGTATGTTATTGTGCTTTGCCCTAAACTCTTATAATAAAAATGAAAAGTGGTTAGCGTTTGAATGTTTCAGTACTTCAATCCCGTTATAAAATAAATGTATATTATCTATGTTTGGGATTAGAAACGGAAAAACACGACCGGGGGAGGGGGTGATGACAGTTGTCATTTTCAGGTGATCTATTCTTAATTAATTTGCTTAGTAAAAAATATGTATTAATTAATATTTTACTCTCGTTTAGCTAAAGACTATAGAATTATCACGGCCGATGAGAGTGCAGGTGAGTCGGCCTGTACGGCTGTGCCTATAACAACGACCTTGTAAAATTATAAATATAGTTTATAGTCATATTTAATATTAGTATGACAAATATTAACACAAATCTTGGTCATTCTCTCAGGTATATAAATCTGGATTAAAAAGAATAGCACCAAAATAAAATATTCTGAATAAATGTAAAGAAATCCAAACAGACAGCTTTAAGAACACCAATTTCTTTCATTTAAAAAGACAAATACAAAATCCAGACATTTTTACATGAGCATAAACAAATTTCAAGTGCAAATACCATTTCCAATTCCATGAAACATTGTGGCAAAATAATTTTTTCTCTAACAAAAAAGACACTTTGAAAAATGGGGAAAAGACAAATAAAAAAAGACAAAAAATCAAACAGCAACATGCATTGATCAAACCATTTAACATTGTTTGAAACGGGTTTGGTAGAGCAAAGACAGAGTACATGCTAAAAATAAAGCAGCAGTCACAGACCGCTAATGACATCGACTAGTTAAGAGCAGCTAATACTCTGCATTTCTTTTAGTGAACATTCAACAAAACATTGACTACTTTGCCACAAACTGTTCATTTCATGGCTATTGTGGCTATTATGACCCAACATGACGTGTTTAGTAGACGGCGAGTTGAACTGGAGTTTGGTTTCTGCGAGTGGGGCAATATTGACTTTTCACTTCTTCTTGGGTTAATCCAAGCTTTTTTTTTCTATACTATCATATTTATACATTAAAACAATTATATTAGTGACCCATGTAATAGCTGACAAATGTACAAAATACCTAAAAAGTCAATAACTGCTTCATAAAATAACCCTTGCAAATATCTCACACAGTCCATTCGCTTTAGTTCTGGATTTTATGATTTAGTCTTCAGGGTTAACATTTTCAGTCCATAACATAGCAAAAAAAAAAAAAAACATTGGGTGGGACAACCATGTGTGTCTGTAGACGGATTAACTTTAATTAAAAGAGGTTTGGATTAAACGCAAAGGTTACGGTTAAATATGACCCCATGTGGAGCCAGCGCAGTCAAAACCACAAAATTGTCTTTTTTTCCCAGCACAGAAATAGTCCCAAAACATTCTACGCAAGTATGTAAATGCGAACCTTTTTAGCTTGATTTAACGAATCGCTGTTTTCGTACTATGTTGCATTCGGAGCATTGCATTAGCGTAAACTACAGTGAGATTTGTCCTTTAGATGAACTACTGAGATGGGGAAGAGAATCTCATCGAGCAAGTTAAAGCTGATGTTTATAGCTAGTAACTAACCCCCCCCCCCCCTCTTAAGTCCCGAAGACTGCATGAATGCATGTGTAAATACAACCGGGACCATGTGCTTGCAACACATTGGCCAAGCGTTTGCATACTTGCATAGAGTATGTATCTGGCGATCATGTTTCAAGTTTGAATGGACCCTGGACCCTCTTTTGCATCAGCCTTGGACATTAAGGATAGCAAAACGGTAAATAAAAGGTCGGGAGAACAACTGGTGTTTGGACTTATCTCTCAGACTCCAATTAGTCTACGCTTATTTCATATTTACAATATACAAAAAAAAGAGAACAGTAAACTACCATTTTGACCAGTCCTTTTCTGTTTATATATCAAAACTGGGTATGGTTTGACCGTCTCGTTCTTTTCTCACTTTATGTGAAGGGCTTTACCTATAAACACATGCATGAGGAATACTAACGGGTTCATAATTAATACAAGAAACACTCATAAATGTCAACATCCACAGGTTTATCCCAACACTGTGTTTTGCACCCAACACCTGTAACCCGAACACTGCTTGTCTTTGGGTCCTTACGTAATGTGCAAAACTACCTCAAAACACTGTCGATTCATCAACCTGTGGTTTACGTTTATCAGTGATTCGTATCTGGATTATGAAAACATTACTTCCAACCTGTGAAAGAGTTGGGCCTTCTCTGTAGGACATTTCTTGAATCGCATAAGGTAAACCCGAAGGCTTAAAGTGACGTTTCTGAAGAAGCAGCAATTGCATGTCCTGCAAAAAACCTTCACAGAACTGAGTGTTAACAGTTTTTACAATACCAACCGACCTTATCAACAACCGAGCCTTTCCAATAACCCACATATCTCTTATGCCTCTTATGGTAAATTAACTTGAATATTAGGAAATAGACGAATATGCAGTTGACAATAATACAAGCCGAACAGGCAGACCTTAATAAAACATTACTGTTTTAACTGCATGACCTTATTATATGCATGCTCTAGGAGCTCAAATATAATGCTTTAACATTGTGAAATGCTTGATCTGAATTAGATCTTACCAAGAGCACACTAAAAGTACAGATATACAAAAGATTGTACATTTATTTTGAGAACTACGAGTTTACGAGAGCTGGAACTTGGGAAAAAAAGCCTATTTTTAAAGCACGATCACAGCTAGCTCCAGTTCGACAAATAGATTTTCTTTTCTTTGACATGCTACAACTTTCTTTAGTCTGTACAACACAATCCGGCGTGTTTAAACTCACACGTCGCTCTTAACGGGGGGGTGTAGGAACCACCCAAACCATCGTCTTTCTCTACGGGACGCCACATGACTGAGCGTGCAAACCACCGAACAAACAACAGGCACAGCACAGAACGGTGACCGACACGTAGAGAAAGGAAACTCTTCGGTTTGGCTTGATACGACTGCGTTACATGTAGACTACACAGAAGCTTTTTTCCCCTCAGAGATGACTGACACGAAAAAGAAAAGAAAAAGGTAAATTGAAACATCTGCATAGTGTAGTAGTGTGTGTGCCGTGTGTGTGTGTGTGTAGTTCCTTTAAATGTGTGTGTAGGATCCCGTTGACTCGAGGCCAGGTGACTGGAGGTGTGTGGAGGCAGACGTGACTATTTGTACGGACGCAGGAAGGCGGAGACTTTGCTGTGGATGAGGCGTATGAAGGAACGCGGGAGCATCTCTGTGGAGTCCCGAGTTGAGTACTTGTAGTAATTGTTTGGGTGAGCCAGCACATCGAACAGAGTTTTAATCAGTTTTTTATCCTGGCGAGAAACAATAAAAAAGAGAGAAATGGAACGAGACCTGGAATAAACTGTCATCATGTATGTCACCATTGCAAGGAAACAAGCAATTTAAACAATCTTAAGCAAAAATCACACTTGGAGCAAATTACGGCTTTCGATGATGTAGTTAATGAGACTTGTGTCTTGGAAAACGCATAAAAAATGATCTTAACACATTCATTGCTGTTAATGCAAAGTTAGACTTCATTACACTGCAAATAAAAAAAATCCCTATTTTTTTCTTGATGTCACAGTATAATACATCGAAATATTCTTAATTGAAGATGGTTTAAATTGAAAAGTGAAAAACAAAATTATTTTCTAAAACTCAAAATTAAGTGAGCTTAAAGGGTTACTCACCCCAAAATGAAAATTTTGTCATTAATCACTTACCCGCATGTCGTTCCAAACCCGTAAAAGCTTCGTTCATTTTCGTAACAATTTTAGATATTTTGGATGAAAACCGGGAGGCTTGTGACTGACTGCCAAACAATTAACAGGGTCAAGGCCCAGAAAAGTATGAAAGACTTCGTCAGAATAATCCATCTGCCATCAGTGGTTCAACCGTAATTTTACGAAGCTACGAGAATAATTGTTGTACGAAAAAAAAATACTTTATTCAACAATTCGTCTCCTCTGCGTCAGCGTAGCGCCATTTTGGAGAATATCCGCTGGACACAAACTGCGTTCGCTCTTCTGTGTCAGCCGCACGGCACGGATACGCTGTTTTCATTCAAATCAAATACTTTTCTGGACCTTGACCGTGTTAATTGTTTGGCAGTCAATGGGACAGTCACAAGCCTCCCGGTTTTCATCCAAAATATCTAAAATTGTGTTCTGAAGACGAACGAAGCTTTTACGGGTTTGGAACAACATGGGGATAAGTGATTAATGACAACATTTTAATTTTAGGGTGTAGTAACCCTTTAAAACAAGAAATACATCTGTAAGTGGGGACAAAAAAGTAAACTTGTTTCAAGGGGAGAGCGTATTTTTCTTACCCATTGGCAGATACTTTTTCTTGTTTTAAACAAAAACTTGCTTTTGATACATTTTTCAGAAAACAAGACTAACATCTTAAGTCATTTTACTTCTCACGTTAATGTATCTTAAGATATTTGTATTGGAAAACATAAAAATGCAGTCAATTTAGCAGTGCAGTCAATGCAAAACTGACCTTAAGTATTTCTTGATGGTTTTCAGAGGCGTAAAGTCTTCCATCTCTTACAATGTCTTCAACCAGTTGCTCGTAGTCTTCTAAATAAAATAAAATCAAACACACTTTAGTGACAGTGAAAGTTAAGAATGAACTGAAACCCATCACAAATCTTTCTCCTGAGAAGTGACTAGGGCTGATCTCGAGACTTTACCATCGTAAGTGACGAATGGAATCTGGAATCCGCGAGCGCTGTTTACATCGTTGGATTTGAAGTTGATCCAGAGGCGGCGCGATCGGGCTGTAAATGCAATCGGTCTCTCATACGTCTGACATGTTTCATAAGTGGTGATCGAGGTCGCTGACCCTAAGAAGAGAAAATGTCAGCATTCAAATCAAAGCTAACCTATTTTTAGCGTAACCTATTTCACCACTAACATGGAGAGACTGCAGACACTCTGGTAAGTCAATATTTTATTACACTACTATCAAACCTAGACAGCTGTCCAAAAGTTTGGGTTTTTAGCGGTTTTTAAACATTTCTTATGTGCTCATGAAGGCTGTATTTATTTGATCAAAATACAGAGAAAAATCTGTAATCCTATGAAATATTATTACAATTTAAAATAACGGTTTAACATTTAAATTTATGCATGAGAATTTTCATCATTCATCACTCCAGTCTTCTGTGTCACATGATCCTTCAGAAATCATTAGGCTTGTTCGACTTTATGCGGCGTCGCAATGATCGGCTGCCGCCTGACAAAAGCAATGCATTCTGGTTAGAAAATTTGTCTGATTTTGGTGCATCAGCAGCCTTGGGATCACATGCGCCATCAAAGTGCCGCGAGAGCTAAACGAGACCAGCCGCCGAGGTCAGGCGCTGCAGTTGCTCAAAATCAGCTGTGAGAGTTTTGAACGGTAGGGTACATGCTAACGCTAGCTCGCTACTTTAAGCGTGTTGTACTGAAAGTGTGAAATCATTTGTGACCCCGGACCACAAAACCAGTCTTAAGTGTAATTTTTTTAAATTTAGATTTATACATCATCTGAAAGCTGAATAAATAAGCTTTCCATTGATGTATGGTTTGTTATGATAGGACAATATTTGGAAAATTGCCTTTAAAGTTGTCCAAATGAAGTCCTTAGCAATGCATATTACTAATCAAAAATTACGTTTTGATATATTTACGGTAGAAAAGTCACAAAATATATTCATGGAACATGATCTTTACTTAATATCCTAATGATTTTTTGGCATAAAAGAAAAATCGATAATTTTGACCCATAAAATGTATTTTGGGCTATTGCTACAAATATACCCGTGCAATTTCAACATTTTTCACCCAAAAATGAAACATTTGATGTTTGCTTTACGCCCAAGGGCATCCAAGATAGGTGACATTGTTTCTTCAGGAGAACACAAACGAAGATTGTTAACTCGAACCGTTGCAGTCTGTCAGTCATATAATGTCAGTCAATGGTACTCACGGCTTTGAGAGAGAAAAAAAATAATACAACAGACAAAACCAAATTAAACCCTGCTGCTCGTCTGATTCAGTGGATCATCAGAGGTAAAAAACTATATAAATACTGTTCAGTTTCTTGCACAGGTCTTTAGACCTCAATGTGTCGTCACGAGCAGCAGGGTTTACTTTGGTTTTGTCTGTGTATGTTTTTCTCTCTCTCAAAGCCGTGAGTACCATTGACTGCCATTATATGACTGACAGACTGCAACGGTTTGAGTTAACAATCTTCGTTTGTGTTCTACTCAAGAAACAATGTCACCTACATCTTGGATGCCCTTGGCGTAAGCAGATAAACATAAAACTTTCATTTTTGGGTGAACTATCCCTTTAAGACTGGTTTTCTGATCCAGGGTCACATTTTTTTGACAGTTGATATGAAGGTTAAGCCTAGCAGAGCACAAAAACGTACCGTTCTTCCTCATTACTAGGACATCTCCACACTCATCCTCAGATGGGAGGAAGATCTCGGGAACCACGATCAGAATCTTGCGTTTGTGAGGAGGGTTGATCGTCCAGATACACTCTACATTGGCTGGGTAGTTTCCTGGATAGTTGGGGGACTCGATGTACCCGATGAACTCCCCTATTTCACCCCCACATTCCCGATCTGTACACACCACAAACAACAAGATAACGTTATGGTAAAATGGAGCATTTCTGGATAACTTTTGATTCCTTAAATGCTTTCTACTCCCAGTTCCAAAATACAGGTTTAAAACACATCAGTTCACTCAAAATGCACTTTGCTGATCTGAGATTTATTTTATTTACAGATTTCAAATTAGCCTGATTAATCGACTGATTAGAAGTTGATGGACTCACTCTTGCATTGAGACACACTGATGGCGCCGTCGAAGTCTGTGGTGGTGTTTCCAGGACATGAAATGCAGTAGTTCTGTCTGAACTCGGCCTGGTAGGTTCCATGAGGACAGCGGATGCAACGATGAACTGAGGTGTTATAATAGTGACCTGGAGAACACAACACTGCACACACAAACACCAATATCACATGGGCTGATTTAGCATGAAGCTTCCTCCGCACACACACGACAAGAGTCTGAGGGCCACATTTACTAAACAGAACAAATTAGCGTGAGACAGCAATCCTATAAAAGTGCAACGGGAGAGGAAAGCACTGCAACTGATCAATGCGCAAATTAAAGAATACAGATGCAGCTGGATCATTTCCGTAATTATCAACGTAATCTACAAAAAGCAGTGCAAATTAGCTTCGGTCGCAAACAAGCAGAGTTGCTGGTAATCAGGTGCGAGTAATTACTAAACAGGCACACAATGGGTTAAGACATGCTTTATTTGGTCATTAAATAATGGCACAAATATCAGTAGACTGACTACCGCAAGCCTTAGTAAATAACCCTGCAGAATAAATATCCTCCCAGAATATTTCTCTTTTTATTTAACTTATTACGTGATATATGATATAGTAAAATAACTAACGTTTTGATAAAAAGTAACAAAATACATAGAAATATAAAAAAAACTAATAAAATGACAAAACAACAAAATTACTGAAACGTTAGCTAAAAATTAAAACAGAAAAAATAAAAACTAATTAGAAATATTACTAAAACCTATAATAGTATCTTGATGGCAAAATTACCCTGGTGTAAACAACATACAAATTGTGCACCATGTTTTGCTCCAAACGTTATTTTGTGCCCACTAGGGGCTGCAACAACTAGTCGATAAAATCATCGACAACGATTCTCATTATCGATTAGTCAGGTCTGCCCACAGTGCACGTCCAACTTCAGCCGGTCGCATCAAATTGCAGCACTGAATAACGCATTTCTATGGCCAAAATGCATCTGAAAATAGTGGAGGAAACAGAATGAGAAGCTGCGGGAGAGGGAGAAGTACGTGATCCAAGCTGCGCAAAACATGATACTAATGCATTAGCGTAATGCTTGCCCTGTCAGATGTGTGTGCGTCCTCAGCGCAAACACTTTCAGTTTACGGTCATATCCTTTTCTGTAAATGTCACATTCACGCGAGCATTTCCATTTCTGCATAAAGTTCTGTCCTGACAGTCTGTGTTAAGTTGAAATCTTTACTGAATGAGCGCCGGTGTTCTGATGGTTTCGGCGCGGCGGAGACAATATTCAGCGCAAAAACATTCATTGTGCTGAAATATCTATTGTTGAACGTTAAATTAAGGTTTACAAGTCAACATGTGGTGTACATGTTTTATGAGAGTAGGAACTGTAAAGAGATAACAGCGTGTAATGGTCTGAATATAAATATCAGACGCTAGCACCTTTTATAGCATAAAGAAATTACAGTACGTGACAGTGATCAAAAAATGAACACGTGTTCCTGCAGAACATTACTCTTATCTGGTGATTAACACTGAGTTTGTGTTTTTATTCTATCTTTATTATTATCTGAATTTTTGATGAAGAGATTTAAACTATAGGCCTGTATATACAGTGCTTACATTTATTAAAATAAATGTATGTAATGTTTATAACAAATTATGTAAGGTTTGTGTCACTGCTGCTCTAAACTAACAGCATTGGTGTTTACTAAAATAATTATTTTAGCTATCTGTATTAGTTAGTCCTCCAATATGCATAAACTCTTTAGTAAGAGTAGGCTATTTCTAATGCTATATTATAATTATGGCTGTAATCTATGAAAGATTTTTTCAGATACCCCATTACAGTCAAAAAGTAGCAAAACAATGCATGCTGTTATGAAAGGCAGGAGGCCTTTTTCTTTTTTATTAAGTGAATAAATACTATTTGGTTGTTTCAGTTTGTTATTTGCCCAATAAATGACAATAACAGTTTTAGATTTAAACAATTCTTTGACAAATTCCTCAAATATTTGTGTTTTCTCTTTATGACAGGTGGTCTAATAAATTAAGCACTGTATGTTTTCATAGCATTGGGAAAAATGTGCAAGTGGTTTTTTGTCAATAAAAAAAGAAAAGAAAATGTAGCTTTTTTTAATCGAAAAAAAAAAAAATCGACCAACTAATCAATTATCAAAATGCTCGTTAGTTGCAGCCCTAGTGCCCACTGTCTAGCTTTATGAAAACGCACTGCACTGTAGAGTATCAAAATGTCTGACCTTTGACCTCACAGTCATTAAAGGAGTTGGCGCCCTCTCTTTTGGTACCGAGCCCACCTCCACAGGGGAAACAGAGTGTTCGTCCTGGGTCGGGCTGGTACGTTCCCACGGGGCACAGCTGACAGGGCTTGAACCCATCGCTGGAGAAATAACCAGTCGGACATTGACCTATAAACAGACAAAAATGATCAAGAATGGTTAAAAATGTACTCTTACAAGAACTATGAATAAGTGCCTAGTGCAGTATTACAAGTGGAAGGCACACTGATTAAGTCCAGTTACCTGCACATGACGAGATGTTGCGGGCCCCTGCCGAGCCATGGCGGTCTCCTCCAGGACAAAGGTCACAGGCCAGCTGACCTTCACGTTCCTGGAATGTTCCAGGTGGGCACTGGACGCAGCGTTCCTGCTCACCGTGGTAGTATGACCCAGGCAAACATCTGACTAAGAGAGAGCAGCCAGCAGGGGGCAGCAGTGAGGAAGCTGAAATTCTGAGCTCTTTTGTGTTTTTTTGACAGATGCAACTTTGAAATTTGACTCTAAAGACCTTGTGGTTTCAAGAGATCAATGCAAAATGTTATAATTTGTAACCCAAGACTTGAAACAATTGTGAACTTTGCTTTAGTTAGTTGTGTTTCCATTGCAATTTTCCAAATCCTTTTATAAATGTTTGCAAGCAACCTCGGATAACTATCACTGTCAAAGAATAGCGATGGCAAAACTTCTGTTCATTTTACACATTCTACAGCACTTCTGCATAAAAAAACAGACCAAGCGAGTCCAAGCCAAATCTCTTTCAGCAACATTTTTCTATATGCTGCATGTTAGTTTTATGAACCTTATCGGAGGACAATTTATTTATATAAAATGTATAATTTCTAAGTATGTCTTGGGGAAAAACTACTATGGAATACAAACAACAACATATTTTCACAGAAAAAAGGGGTGAACAGTTTCAGAGTCATAATAATCTAAAGAAAATGTCCTCCTTGTAGACCTAAATACTTTTATTCATGAGTCGCTAATTTAGAGTCTCAACTAAAAAGCCAACAAGTCAACTGTTTTATGACAGAGTGCAAGTCCCAGACCATCTCTAGTAGATGCTCTCATTCGTTCTCAACACTTGGTACTTTGTTTTAAGATAGCTCTCTAGCATCAAGTTGCAGTGGAGAGGGGGGTTAATATAAAACAAACTAGGGATGCAATGATACCATTCTTTCAGATCTGATCCAGTAAAATCTGAGTATCGGCCAATTCCGATCCGATACAGAGCAGTTTTTTAGTTTTTTTTTAATCAATGTAGAATTGATATACTTCTGTTTCACTCTTTTGGGTGTTAAACACAATCTACTAGACAATTTAATGTTAATGAAAAATAACATGAACAAATATATAGGGGTTGTTTACGCCTGGTGTAATATAAATCTGATCACTCAAATCACTTCAGGAGGTGGTCTGGGCCGCATTCCAGACGAAACTGGACATGTGTAAATGCATCTGGTTGCTGAAACCACATATAGACATTTTATTTCTCCCAAAATGTAAAAAATAATAATCGCGTGAGACAGTGTTATATGCTATATGACATTATAGTCAGATATGATTGCGCTAATGCAACACGCATCCACGGACGAGTAGCTGAGTATCTCTTAAGCAAGTGAAAAATATTTTTTTTCTTTAAAAAATAAAAAAATTAATATGGCACGGGAATTGAAGTTCGGATCTATATCTGCTTTGTGACTTTGTGGCCAAGTGTAAATGAACAAATCATATGAGCAAAAACGCATGAAATGACCAGGTGTAAACAGCCCCATTCATAATCTATGACAAAAATACTATTATAAACTAGATTAGTGGATCATTTAGCAGCAAAGGTTATTCTAGAAAAATCATGAGTGCACAATTTTATAAAATCTAAACATTTAGTGAAATAACATTATTTAGTGGGGAACAAGTGAATATGTGAAGGACTAAATCTGGTCAAATGTTACACAAAATGCATTAATGAAAACAAGTAAAAGTGAAGTTATAATGTTGTTGTGCTTTCGTGGGGCTTAACATTAACACAGACTAGTAAACGCACAATATCAGATTTGGATCGGTCTCGTCTGACCGATACCCGATCCGCAGAAAATGATCATATCGGAGCCGATACCGATCTTGAGTATCGGATCGATACATCCCTAAAACAAACCCACGCACTCTTCCGTTCTTACCACAGCGGCCGCTGTCTTTTTCTCGGCCCGGTCCGCAGTTCTCCTGCTTCTGTCCAGCTTGTGGGACCTTCTGTGCCACCTCGTACTCCAATCCAGCCACACGGATGAGGAAACGCTCCTGGTTAATGGATTTTTTCAGGGCTTTAATGTACGACTTCATCTGCTGCTCCATGCGCTGCCTTTGACACATCATGTTACAGTTCCCTACAGCAGAACAAGAACAACCTTTATGCACAGCATTTCCACGCTCATCCTGCGTTTTCTGTAGGTAGGTAGAGGGTTTATTTTAGGTGGAGGATGTCAGACTCACCAGTGGCATCTCCTGGCTTGACCTCAGCCTCCAGCTCCAGAGTGATGCGCGTGACCTCTTTGCTTGATGGGTTACGTGCCCGACGACCTTTGGCCTTCTTTGACGAATCGCACTTCAGGTTAACGAACGTGACAAGGCAGTTGCTGCACGGTTGGCCACCTGGAAAGTCATCATTCACACAAAGAGGGCACTTAAATGTAATTGTTTCACATTTTTTGGAAAGACACTATTAGATCATCAACTTACTAACTCTTTTAAATATATAGCATGAAATTTGCAATAATGGGGATTTAAAGGCACCCAAAAATGAAAATGGTCATTATTTACTCACCTTCAATTTAGGCCTTTTTTTTTTACATATAAACATGCGCACACAGAGCAAATCACAGATTGTGAACGTGATGTACATATGCTTCTGTGTTTACTGTATGTGTGTAGACCATTGTTTAGATCAAGGGTGGTGAACTCCGGTCCTGGAGAGTTCAGCTCCAACCCTAAAAAACTCACCTGCCTGTAGCTTCCTAGTAACCCTTCAGACCTTGGTTAGCTTGTTCAGGTGTGCTTGATTAGGGTTGAAGCAAAACTCTGCAGGGACCGACGTTCTCCACCCCTGGTTTAGATCATCATATAAAGTGCTTGTACAAAGACTTGGATTAAACCTCTGATTCATGTGGATTCGTTTTACCATGCCTTCACAACCTTAAAGTGCCCCTATTATGCCATTTCTAATATTGCCTTTCATGCAGTGTGTAATATAGCTGTATGTGAATGTAAACAATCTGCAGAGTTGTAAAGCCAAAAGTGCACGATAACTAAAGTTATTGTCCCTGTACAGCCTAAACAAGTCGATAGTGATTTGAATCCCACTACTGTGACGGCTACATCTCACGATGTACACAACATAAGCATAATGCCTGCCTATGCTCTACGTCGGTCGGCTGTGATCAACTTGACCTGCCCTCAAACATGTCATTTTACTGACGGTTCTACTGAGAGTTCAATGCAGGGATTCACAAAACGCTTGCTCTTGAATGATGGCTCAGTACCCAGTTTATTTGAACCAGCTGGCTCCACTGAATCACAACCTACATTTACATTTATGCATTTAGCAGACGCTTTTATCCAAAGTGACTTACAGTGCATTCAGGTTATACATGTTTTGTCAGTATGTGTGTTCCCACAACCTTTGCGCTGCTAACGCAATGCTCTATCACTGAGCCACAGAAACCTATAAGTATGATAAATAATAGATGTTTATATGTTCTATCCAGCGTTAAAATATGGAGCTCTGGCAATGAGAGTATCGTTTCTGACACATGCTGTACGCGATAGACCAATCACAACAGACTGGGCCATCCAGCCAATCAGAGCAGAGTAGGCTCAGGGAAAACAGAGGTTTAGAGCAGGGCTGCAACAACTAATCATTAAAATCGATATTGAAAATTATCGACAACGAATGTAATTACTGATTAGTTGCATCTACCCACCATGCACAGAAAACTTCTGCCAGTCGTGTCAAATTATGCCACTGAATAACGCATTTCTATGGACAAAATTAATCTAATAGTGGAAGAAACAGAGTGAGTTGCTTCAGGAAAGGTGCGTGATCCAAGCTGCGCAAAACATGCGAATGCTTTATTTTAAAATTCAAACTAATGCAGTAGCGTAATGTTTAACATTGCTCTTCCTGTCAGGCGCTTTGACAGATGCATGTATTTAATGTGTGATATGATTCCTCAGTGCAAAACTTTAATTTTACGGTTATATATGTGCATTTTACATATTCATGCAAGTGTTTTTATTTTGCATTAAGGCTCATCCTGACAGTCTGCGTTAAACTTCATAATTTACTAAACGATCAATTTATCCGATTAATCGAAAAATATAATCGGCCAACTAAGCGATTATCAAAATAATCATTAGTTGCAGCCCTAGTTTAGAAAGACTGCTTTGAAACTTCAAAGGTTTCATTATAAATAATGAATTATAATATTTTGAATTTTAACCAAAGTCTTATGGGTTTGGGATGAAGTATGAGTAAATGATAATCGAATTTTCATTTTTGGGTAAACTATCCCTTATCCCAATTATTGCTGTCTATGTAGCAAAACGAGAATGCAGCTCCCTCAACAAATAGTCCTATGACCTTATTCCACAACAGGGACCATCAAAATGACATGGTACCCTTCATTTCCTGGCCCCTATGACCTCTGACCTGGCCCGATCTGTCTGCCGTTGTCCTCTGCCCTCCCTTTAAGCTTCGGGTGCAGGTGGCATTTGGCGTTCTTGATCCGGAAGGACGCCGTCTGCTTCACTGGAGGAGCCTGAGTCTCTACAACCAAACAAAGAGGCCTTGACATGCAGCTCAACATGATTCATATAAAGTCCTTGCTGACAACTACTAGCTAACTACATTCAATCACAGCTGCGTGATCACTACATGCAACACGCTTGATTGAAAAACAAAACCAGATGGGCTGTTTGTGAACATTTAAAGCAGATTCGTGTTAGCTTTATGCTCACTCTGAACACTTAAGAGCCGCAATTTGAGATTATAGTGTGCTGTGCCAGGCATCCTAATGTGAAACAAGTTTGATATCAAAACAAACATCAGGCATGGTAAATAAGCTTCTAATTTGCCAAGCGCATCAAGTGATCATGTAATTGGACAGCTGCGATGTATCTGTCATTATGTTTCTCAGAATCATTGACTGCAGCTGTTCAAAAGAAACGTCTCATCGCTTTCCAGGTTCTGTTTGCCAGCACTTTCAACAAATAGGGTACAAAATAGGACCTAAATCTTTTTCAACAAATGATCAGTGAAATTGAGGGGCTTAGCATTAAGAAACTGTTTATCGTTAACCGCAGGAGATCAAATTAAATAATATATGATCCGTTTGATTTTCTATTAGTTTATACTCTATGTGGAATCCTTCACACTAAAACTTTGATAAATAATAAACACTACGCTAAAATGGGTAACAGTGTTGCTAGTTTATGGACAAATGTTGTTTTATCTGTAAATGTATGGCCAAATGTTTATGTCTGTAACATATCTCACAACAAAAATGAGATTGCCTCTAATGTGATTACCTGTAAGGGAACTTATAATGGTAAAATACAAATTAGCCATCAAAGTCTACCTATTTGTGGAAATTGCACACCATTAGTCGCCAAGATTCAAGTCAAGCCTTGATTGACCTACTCCTCAGTGATGACCTAAATATCCCTTTTGTGGAAAAAAAACCTTACTTGCCATGATTCAACGGTCTATGAGATAAGCAAGGTGTTGGGGCGCATGTATGATCTTACCTTTGCAGCTCTGGATGCTGCTTGTATTTAATCTGCTCTGAGATTTCCCTCGTAGAATGGGTATCCCACAGCTAACAGAATAGCTGCTGTCTGATTCTGTGAAACGTCAAATGAAAATTGATCACCAGCACTAGAGTTTCATGTACAAGCGGGTTAAATTAAGTATTTTGGGGGGGGTATTGGTTTGTACCTGATAGGTAATGTGCTTTGGATGCACACGTGAGAGAGCAGCTCTCTTTTTTCCCCATCTTACTGCAAGTAAGGGTGGCTTTGGGAGACACCAGATTGGATGCACATTTCACGATCTCTGTGCAGAAAACGTAAGTTTGACTCCAAGCAAGTACACCGGATTATGTTAATATGCATCTAAAGTGATTGGATCTCAAAGAAAATCAACTAATACAAATCATAATATATAAAATAAGGAATTAATCTGCAGTATTTGGCATTTGCATATGAACCATAAGATTTGAGTGGCATCTGAATGGCCTCTAGGTGGCACTCTTGTCCACATACCGACACAGTCCTTCCTGTTCCAGTGCAGTTTATTACCAGGAGGGCAGGTACACTCGTAACTGCCCAGAGTGTTCACGCATCCGACTTTACAGCCACCACGATTAATGCTGCACTCATCAATATCTATAAAACAAAGCAGACAATAACAAATGATTTATCTTTGTTATAAAAGGCAATAGAAAAATATGGGTATTCAACTGGTGAAAATGTACTGTAGTGTATACAGAGCGACATTCACTTCATCCAACAATGCAATTCATTAAACTCAACCTTTCATTTCCATTGTGACGAGTGAATCTAACATGGACTAAAAGCTAAGTTAACAAATTAGACAGTTTAGCATCATCAGTACTTTTAGCTAGTTACTCCCCAACAGTGTTAATTTTAGCAGGCATTTTTGATTTAGTCTTAGTTATTATCTTGAGACAAAAATGCTTAATAGTCTTAGTCACATTTTAGTCATTTGAGTCTTTAGTTGACGAAAAGTCATTGGATTTCTGTCAACTTTTAGTCATTACTTTTAGTCAAACTGCATTTACCAACATTTATTTAGCTGGCTATTTTATATGTAGTATTCAAACCAAAATAGTCATTAATTCTTCTCTCTTTAGACCAAATCAATTAAGCTTATGATACATTTGAATCAAGGATTGAATTTGGAAAAATGTGGAATAAATGTTAATTTTTTTGGTAGAGATACAAATGAAACTAATGTTTCAGATAAAGTAGGTTTACTTAACAAGTATACATTTATTTAACATCTTTTGTTGGTTATCATTGATGACACAGATAGGTATTTATTTATTTAGGAATGCTGTCCCTTTAAGACGGAAGGCATGCATGTAATACTTAGACACGTTCAGTTTTCACCCACCTGTTTACGTTCACTTAAGCCATACCTGACTGTATTTACACGATGATCTACTACACGATCGACATACACGATGTGTATTTGAGCACTGAGAACTGATTGCGCGCTGTATGAGAACTGAAGAAGTGGAGCGTGCGCGAGATAACACCTCTACCAGTGCGATTCCTCCTATCGCGCCTTAACTAACTTTAAATTAATCGTCAACGAATTGTGACTCCCGGGAAAAACAGGACGTCTGTCACCCAGTTCCTAACTCTTCAGGTGCTGAAGACATTGTTTCAGATCGCTAGTTTGTGTTTTGGTAGCCTCTCCGTCCGCTATACTGAGACTAGATATGTGAACGTCCCTAATCCGATTGTAATTCAATGACAGAGATGCACATTTTGAAAGACAAGACTTAATTTAGCCTATAGGATGTATTTTGAATGTCCGGTAGTCCTCAAATAACATTCTAGTCCCATCTCGTCTTGTTAGCGAAGTCGCGGCATACATTTCGTCATAGTTTTTATCATCAGATATTAATTTTAGCTCGTCAATGTCTTGTCGTAGTCACAAGGTTTGTTGACGAATATTTTTCGTCCTCGTTGGAGAAATTAACACTGCTCCCCAAAATTGGAAGAAAACCAGCAGAGAAAAAAAAATACAAAGCCAAACAAGAGACAAAACAGAGATAGCTTGAATGAATGATTGATGCATTTATATCTATATATTTATATAGCTTCATTGAGCGGATTAAAAACAGAGACAAAGAAAAAGTGTGTTTCAACAAATTCATTTTCTGAAAAGTGGGAGAGCAGGTTTTTTTTTTTTTAATGTTTCTTTAAGGCAAGCTCGCTTGCTAGGCTAGTCTGGTTTTCCTTCTCTATGTCATTCTTTTGTTCCCCATCAGATTTGAACCGGCTCCAGGCTAAACCTTTGACTTTCACATTTCCTTTCCCTGTCTGGATCCTGAGCCTTCATTAATCTAAAGAGCGAGGAAGGGGATGGGGAAGAGAAAACCAATGTTAGATTGGCACTTCTGTTAACCTCTTGTAGCTATAGACTTTGGTCAAAGTCCCTTTTATGGCAAGTCAGTCCACTTGATGACACCCTCAGGCAGCTGCTTTCAAGTCGTGCAAGTCTTGTTCCAATCTACTTGAATGGAGAAAGACCTAAACTAAAGAGTTGACGTGTTCTTTGACTATAAACTCGGCAACAATAAATTCTGACCCAAGTCCTTTTGTAGCGTTAAGGCCCTGATATACCTCAAGCAAACATGAAGAACAAACTCGTGTGGCATCATTTTGAATAAAATCAAGCCAAAACTAAGTTTGTTTCAGGAGATCAAAGCAGTTTGGTGAATGGTAAACGCCATCAAGCTACCATTGGTCCATGCTGATCATGCTGTGCTCTGGAAATCTTCTCCGGTTCATTTCTTCTGTTTAGTTCGTCAAGGTCAGTCACAAGTAAACACATGGACATGCTTTATAGCATAAACTGAAGTTGGAGAAGTATACCAATGCAGAGGTATTTCAAACTTCTTTTTGTCCCTAAGCAAAGAACGAAAAAGAACTTCGCTCTGAGTATATCAGGGCCTTTAACTTCTATTTCCCGGCAGATAAGCTAGCAATGGGAAACCGATGACCATTCTCTGGAAACAAAAGAGAGAACTCCATAAATCTGTGTGTTATCTAAGTGCAAACGGACAAAGAGATACATTCATTATTTCTGGTCCTCTCAACAATAGTTAGACACACGCACCACTAAATGAGTCCTCATCTGCTCAATCAGCCCTGAAACAGCCCTGAGAGCCGCCCACTTAGACGGGAAGAAACCATCTGACTGACATGATAACCATGGCTTTCAGCACTGGGTTTAGCTGAAATGTATTATATTATTACAAGACATTCACAAGACTCTCCTGGACATCCAAAATTAACAAGTACCAATTATTTTAAAGATATGCCTGAAACATCTAGGTTACAGCTAGTGCCTTATCCACCATAACATAAGTGCACAAGCTCATTTGAAACTTTAATGTGCAAGATTTCCACTGTCATACACTTCTAGTTATTTTACCTTTACAAAAACAGTCTGTTGTGCTGCTTAAACACACTGGTTTGTACCGTTTACTGTGCTTCTATAGTGACTAATGAATCAGAAGTCTCGCACATTCAAAGAAAATAGCTTGGCTGCACTATAAGGTGGACACAAACCTCAGAATAACCTTTACAGGTTTATTTAGGGTCCCGATTGCTGCCAGAGGAAACTGGAGAGCATTTATACAGGAAAGTCTCAGTTTTCATTGGATGTGTTTGCCCAAGGTCCTACCAAGAAGAGCTGGTGGGTTTACCAACATGAGTTTTCTATTAGACGTTCCTTTACTGCAGAGGAAACGGACATTGTTCTTGCACAGAAACTCCCATAATGCATGGCTTACCTCCACAGTGAGGCCACACCGTACAGGACGTAACCTTTGTGGCAGTAGCACTGGAAACTTCCAGGTGAGTTCACACATGTGTGGTCACACGCCCGGTCGAATGAACACTCATCTATATCTGCAGAAACAGGAAACACAAACACTTTTATTCATATGAGAACTATTGACTTCACACTGTAGTGTGGAAAACCAGTAGCCACGATGAACAGTTCCATGTGGCGCTCCATCTGACGTCAATCATTTCAGTGGAATCCCCAATTAGGTCTTAATAAACCTTCTGCTGTTCATTAACACACATTACCTGGCTAGAGCTGAGGTATTTAAACCCCTCATCCTTATTTCCTCAGGACATATGGAAATGATTTAGCCTTAAACGCTCCCCCGTCTGCCGTATTAGGGAATGTGTGGTAACTTAAGACCATTTTGGGTTGGCCTCTGGATTCTGTTGACTGCCACCTCACTCATTACTGCAGAAGTTCCCTGTACACCTCATCTCTGTCTGGGTGAATCTCATGGGAACAAAAATGTCCAGCATATATTTCAACCTTACATTTTTTCAGCACATTTTCTAATTTTAGTTTTGTCAACACTGATTCCCATTACTGTTGACAATATATATTTTTTTAAGTTTGTAAGGGAATGAGCTTATTAACAAGCTTTAAGCATTTTGTTAGATCAGTTCAGGCCACATCGTCCTCAGGTTACCTCAAAGTGTGGCATCAAGAAGCAGCTTCATCAGTCAGGCCTTGAGAAAGCACAGCTCCATAAATGAGTTACACAATCAATACACGCCCCAGAAACTCTTGTTCAATCTAACAAATCACCCTGCTGATGTCTGCACTGTTTCTTGCCTTTGGTGAACATCAGTTCTGGGATTGGATGTGAGTGCAGTGGTGGGGGGGGGGATATCACTCAATGCCTCAGCAGGAGAATAACACTGAAAGACTTTATAGACTCCAGAGACAACAATGAATAACCCAACATGCATCCTCTGATACCCATGAGACTCAACACTGCCTGAATTTAGTGTAAAAAGCCAGATTTCCTTTATTTTCCAAAAGTAACTGAAGGCAAAACAACCAGCAGACTGCAAAAATTATGTTTTATCTCAGTATTTTTGTATTGTTTTCCAGTACAAATATCTGAACAATCATAACCCTGCTGTTTGGTAATTTTTTATCAAAAATGAATACAATTTTTCATCGGAATGGTATGAAACTTGTTTAAGGTTTTGTCACTTGCTATATAAAACACACACACACACACACACACACAACGCACACACGCACACACACGCACGCACACACACACACACACACACACATAGTGGTTTTTATACACACACACACACGTTGTTTTTTTACACACATAATGGTTTTTATACTGTACACAGGAGACGGTGCATTGCCCTACACACTCTGTATGATTTATAAGCAAATTATGGGGACACTTAAAATGTCCCTCACACCTTCTCCTTGTACCTATTTTCACTCACATGATTTATAAGCTTTTTAAATTATTGGGGACACACATAAATCACCCCCCCCCCCCCCCACACACACAATACACACACCACACACACACACACAAACTTTGTGTCCTCAAAACCACATAAATCCCCCCCCCCCCCCCACACACACACACACACACACACACACACACACACACAAACTAAAATAAATCATGGACTTGAGTCAAGCTGCCAATTTATCAGAGTTTGATAAAGGACAAATTGTCATGGCATGGCACCTCGAAACTTGATCTTGGAAACGCCACACCTTGTAGGTTATTTGTGTGCTGCTGTAGTGAGTGTGTATCAAAAGTGGTGCTCAAATGGCCAAATGATGAACCGTCATCCAGCCATTGTTCACAGCAACCGTTGGGCCACAGTGTGACAAATCACCAGCAGTTACAACAGCAGGGCAATGTGTCACAGCACACAGTTCATCTCAGGCCTCTGCATGTAGGGCCTGCATAGCCGACCATCCCATGCTAACTGCACGCAATCACCAAGAACTCATGAACTGGGGCCCAAGATCATTGAGATTGAACTGTGGATGATTGGAAGAAAGTGGCCTGGTGTGACGAATCAAGATTCCTGGTGCATCACGTCAATGGCTGAGCACGGATATGCTGATTACCAACAGAGGCTATGGCACCTGGATGCATTGTGGGGCAGACACAGGTGGTGTTATTCTGTGGGCGATGTTTTCTTGGGACACTTTAGGCCCCATTATCCCGACAGCACAATCCCTGACAGCTGTCAGGTATCTGAACATCGTTGCAGACCAGGTGCACCCATTCATAGCAACTGTGTTCCTTGCCGGATAGCCATTACCAGCAGGATAATGCTACCAGAATCGTCAAAGGAGAGGTTCGAGGAACATGATAGTAAATTTATGTTAATGCCTTGACCTCCAAATTCACCTGACATGATCCCAATCGAGAACTGGGTTCAGGCTATCCCCACATCCCCACAATTTACAGGAACTGGAGGACCTGCTTTTAACTTAATGGTACCAGATAACTCCAAGACCTATTGCCACCTCGTTGAATCAATGCCTCGCAGCGTGGATGCGGCTTTAAGGGCTAAATGTGACCGTGGACCATAAAACCAGTCATAAGCAGGGTTGGGGAGTAAAGGAATACATGTAACAGCGTTACATAATCAGGATACAAAAATCTAGTAACTGTAATCCGTTACAGTTACATCACAAAAAAGTATCCACCAGATACATTTGTTTCACCCAAATATAAATCAGAATTTTGACTTAACCTCACAGTTCCTGGTTCGTTGCTCATGTAAAGTGCTGCGCAACCCAGCGGCGGTCAATTCCCATTGGTTTATAACACCGAGACAAACCAGAACTTATGGTTTTAGTCAAAAAGTCATTGTTTACAAAAACTCTTGACCCCCCGCGGATCCCATAATAGAAATTTCAGCCGTGACCGTTGTTTAAGCCCCAAAAGTGCCCCCATGATTAAAAGTTAATTGAATTCTCCCCCCTTTTTTAAAGCCTTATCCTTAATAAGTGGTACCGATAACTCCAGTATCCACCCCCTTGTGCTATGTGTTCTTGTGACCGTAGCAGTTATTACATTAGTGTGACAAGCTATATTTCATCTAAACCTATTTGAAGCATTTTTCTTATTGTAATGAGTCCAGAACTTTTACAGGTTGTGTCACCAAAAGGTGACTAGAAATAATGGAAAATAGAAACTGTGACCAGTTTTAGCACCTAAAAAAAAGTGCTGAATAAAAAGTTATTTGCCAACCACCCGATTATACTCTACCTCAGATTTAAAACAACAGGTTTTAGATATAAACAAGTATTTTTTGAAGGTCGGCTGTGTTGCTAAGATGCCATGAAGTGTATTTTGAGAGTGTTACGGCGTTAGTATGCGGGTCTGACAGCAGGTGTGTGTACGTGCAGCGCTGCATTCTCTCATTCTTTCATTACACATTTCAGTTCTCTGTGCTCAGTGGGTACCGTGAAAAAACACACACAACCTTGGAATAGTAACAGAAAGGGCAGAATCAAGGGGGTTATTTATATGAGAAATATTAACAAGATTTTCTAAGGAATAAGTGAGTGGTGCTTGTCCATGCAATCCATTGCCATGATGCCAAGAGATTGCAGGGGTGTTGCTATGCAGTCATATTCATGCAGCACTTTATACAATACATATTGTTTCAAAGCAGCTTTACAGTAATTTAGTTCATCAGAGGCCATTAGTTATGAAACAAGCTCAATTCATCTATAAAGCAGCTCTACAGACTGCAGTAGTGTTGTGCTTCAGCTCAGTTCAATGCTGATTCTGCTTCGTGTACAGTGAAAAGTGCAATAATATCTGACTTCATTTAATATGCAACCCACCATTTAAAATCGAGGACCACTATTTACGTTCATCACACAGAAACATAATTAATATTTCTCATATTATCTCATACATTTATTGTTGCAGAGTTCAACAATTATGAAACAAATTTGATCCGGCTATAAGGCAGCTCTACAGAAGACAATAGTTTCATCATCCAGCTTAATTCAGTTCAAGTTTTGTCAAATCAATAATATTATTCAATGTTAAGTATCTAGTGTGTATGTGACACCTTGTGCATTAATTAATTTTTCATTCTCAGCTATTTTTGATCTGGTTTTCCAGTACAAATATCTAAACATTCTTAAATCCCGAAACAATTACTTGAGAGGCAAAATTACTTATTATTAATTACTCAATTATTATTATTTTTCAATGAAATATAGTGAATTTCAATTAAATGCATGAACTATATTTTAGTTCAATAATGTTTTTATTTCATATTTTCTATTTTAGGGGATTATATGGTGCTAAATGCTATTTATGGAATAGTTATGATCCATGTATTGCCCGTAAGCACTTTTTGAGCATACAGTAGGCCTGAAAATTATATTTACTGTCCTACATTTACTGTCTCTTTTTAAAGAAGGCAGACAAAAAGTTAAATCTTAAATGAACTTTGTAATATCAAATGAATTTTTCCAAAACATATTTTACTGTACAGACTTAATGTTCCACATTTGGGTCTCAAAATTTTTAAAGAAGGCAGACCAAACGTAAAGTTATAAAAGTTTAATATTAATAAAATTGAACCAAAAACTATTTTTAAATTTAATATCAAATGTAAGAAAATAAACCATTTTTCCAAAACATATTTTACTGTAATTTTTCCAAAACATATTTTACTGTAAAACTACATGAAAATCAAAGCCATCTAAACAAGTGTTCCACATTTGATGTTGATATCTCAAAATATTCTCTTTCAGTAGACATTTTTTCTTGGTTTGAGTGCATAAAAGTCAAACCAAACGTTGTTATATTTTCATTAAATGTTAATTTATTTTTGAGATGGTGAAGAAAATAAACCATAAACAAAATTAAGTGAGTTTATTATGCTTCATATCAACCAATGGAGTAAGAAAAACAAAACTACATTTTTTTATGCCACTGGCAGACATTTTTCTTATTTTAGGCATAAAAGTCTATTCATTTAGTTATATTTTTCATTAAATGTAATTTATTTTTGTTTTCTTTTAATACAATTTAGTTTTGTTTTCGTCCAATATTGTCTCTTCAAATCAATAATATTATTAAATACTTGCTTTTCAGCTTTGTGAATTGGGGTGGGAGAAAAAAATCGATCTTCATTCGATGCATCGCGATTCTCTCTCCACCACAGTTCTGGATTATTCAGAAAACTGTTTTGTTTTCGTTCATTTTTAACCAGCTCAGTGTGATGACCGTCCAAATCAACACCTAATATTATTAAATGTCTTGGATCAAATCAATAATATTATTAAATATCTTGCTTGCTTCTATTTGCTACACCACTAAGGGGTGGGAGAAAAAAATCGAACCTAGGGGTGGGAGAAAAAAATCGATCGCGATCATTCATAAAGATTCTGGATCGGGATTCTCTCTCCAGCGAATTCTGGACAAGGACATGTGTGATGGTGCGGGCTTCAGAAACACCCGTTGCTGCTTGCTTCTAATTCCTCACACACATACACCACTCTCGAACCTTCAGTCAGTTTTTAACATTGATGAGACGCACGCTTTGTTTGAGTTTGCTTTAGCGAAACACCTGACAAGGACATGTGCGGTCTCGCCCGTCTGTATTCCTCACACATACACCACTCGCACAGGATTTGAGAGAGACGAAGTCATAATCATTCATAAAGTTTGTCTCGCTCTTCTGTAACAAAAAGCTCTAACGACAAGGACATTCATTTTGCACAGGATGCATTTTGGAAACGCACGCTTTGTTTGATTTATATATTTAAAATATAAACCTCAATAACAAAAGGCTGCTTTCAATTTCAAATCCTTACAAAAGCTGACGCGCGCTTTGTTTTGTGTCGACGCTTTGTTTGTGTAGCAACATTTATGGCTGTGCGCGATGCGGCTGTGCGCGACGTGCAGTGGATTTATATATTTAAATATAAACCTCAATAACAAAAGTGCTTGTGCAAAATTGTGCAAAATTAATGTAAACACAGCCAGTTTGTTTGTGTATGTCTTAAGGGATTCGGCTGTGCGCGAACGGAGAGGACAAACCACATACATCACTTCTTATATTTCAAAAGAGATCCGTGCGTGAAAATTAATGTAAACACAGATTAATAGATCTCCCGCTGTCTATGATGTCATAGTAAAAAACAACAGTAAAGATGCAGAAAAATCACTCACAGTTCTTGAATATAGTCAGATAGATCTCCCGCTTAAATACTGAAAGCACTCTTTGTTTGTTGTTTGCAGAAAAATATTTCTCCTCTATATTATTTGCTCCTCTATATGTATGTTTGGAAGTTATAGTAGTAAAAATTCTTAACATCTTAAATACTGTTTGGAAAGCACTTACTTATGTAAGGATATGCAAATTTCTACAACTGTTTTAAATTACTTATGTAAGGATTGTATGTTTGGAAGTTATATTAGTTAAAAATTCAAATGTAAGGATTTTAAGATTCTAATTCAATTAATAAGTTTTAATTACTTATGTAAGGATATGCTAATGAATTAATAAGGGGGGGAAAGTAGATCAAGTCATCGCCCCCCCCCCCCCAACCGGATAGTGAAATTAATAAGGGGGGGAAAGTAGATCTAAAGACTGGAGCCCCCCCCCCCCCCCCAGTAAGTCGTGAGCACAAAACCAGTATTTGTAGTCAATAACCCCCCCCCCCCCCCCAGTATTTTATGGATCAAAATTATAGATTTTTCTTTTAGCACAAAACCAGTTGTAAGTCATTATTGATTTTTCATGCCAAAAATAACACATTGATCATGAAATATATTTTTTAAAATACGTATTTTGAAAAACTTTTTTGATGCCAAAAATAGTAGGACATTAATAAAGATCATTTAAAAAATGTTTTTTTTTTTGCACCCTCAGATTCCAGATTTTAAGATTTTTTAGTCGTAAAGGTCTCTGTATTGCACCCTCAGATAACCAACCATACATTTTTTTTTTTTGCTTATTTATTAATACTCTTGGAAAGTATTGCCCTATATAAAAACCATGTCAATAGAATCTCGCCAAATTATTTAGTAAGCCATAATAAAACCATGTTGTATAATCTCAATCTTGAAAAAAGACTTATTTAGTGGTCTTTCATAAGGTATAAATCTCAATCTTGGTGTTTTTGTGGTCCAGGGTCTTTAGGTTTGGTCTTTCTTTCAGTGTAATTCTGTGGGATTTTGACATCAGTTTTATCATCCTGATGAAAATCACAAGTCCGATCACTTAGACAAATAATAGCACACGTCTCGGCATGATTTGAGAGTTACGAGCTGACAACTCCCAACCCCGAGTATGAAAAGTAAATGGCCCCTAACAAAACAACAAGTGAGATATTCTGACTTTTTCACCCCTATAGACCGGGGCATGCAGGTCCCACTTAATCTCACAGCTTGAAACAATGGCATTGTGAGAGCGTAATGACAGCTGCTCTGTTTATAGAGCGGAGATACAGGCTTTATCAGCGACTGGGGATCTGATAACACCTCCCCCTACACACACCTCAGAAAGCTCTTAAGAGAGCCAGGAATGTCTCCAGGCTTTCGGAGAGGTGCTGAAGGACGCGTCCCGTCGCTGGGCTGATGACAGCAGAGGAACACTGAGGATGTTAATCCTCTGATAGAGCAAACAGTCTGTTTACACGCTTCAGCCTCAGAGCCAGCGTCTCGTTTCCTCGTGAAGGATAAGCATAGACGAGCATTTAAAGGACTGATGGAATTATTATTTTACAAATGCACGACAGGTTATACATTTTCCCACACCAAAAGGGTTTTCTATGCATGCTATGCATAATGAGATCTTTTCTATTATAAACATCTAAAGATTCTTAAAGCAATATACATTTACATGAGAAGAAAATGACAGGAGTCTTGGTTTTATGCTTTAAATAAGAAAAGATGTCTGCAACACTTTACTTAAAGTCTTTGTGCTTAATGCATTATAGAGGTATTCATAAAGTGCACTATGTTGTAGTGCATTATACCTTTTCATAAATAATTGTAGTTAAAAAATGCATTTTGATGCATTATACTTTCTAAATGAATAGATAAAAATTATGAACTATTTTATGAAACTGAGGTTACAATTATTCATGAGATCATATAATATATTATAAGGTGCATTACAAGGCACAATGAATTCATCAAAACTAATTTTATAATGCATTGTATATAAAAGCTTTAAGTAAATGTCAGCCGATGGCATAAGGAAAAATAAACGTGTTTTCTCTTCTCAAGTAAATGTATCTTGATTTACGAATGTTTAGATATTTGTACTGGACAAGAAGACAAAAATACTGAGGAAGAAAGTCAATTCTGTAGTGCAAATTTAAGACCTTGAGTCTTAGATCTCTAATGCTTGATAATATGAACGTAAAAATTCATCATTCATGCACAAAATGACACAAAATGCACTCTAAGATACTTCATATTAATAATATAAAAAAATCAGTAATATTATGGCTTTGATAGCATTGACACTTAAGCTGAATAATAACACTACTGTCTTTTTTACAGCTGAATTTAAATATTTGTCTCATAATTTAAGTTTTCATACTTGATTCTGCTTTTTTCCTGTTTATCACCATAAAACTGCTTTGAAACAATCTGCATTGTATGCAGTGCTATAGAAATCACGGTGACTTGACTTGCTAAAGTGCTTAAGGTAATTGAACAAACTCCTACAACTAAGTATGAGCAAAACTACCAGTGATGAAAACCTCCAGTATAAAGCAGCCAGACTGTTCTGTTTTCTGCAGTCTATTGTAGACGAGGGCAAAAGGTCATGGATTATTTTATCACTTGACATTCTGACATTCCTTACAACAATGGTTATGGCATTTTAGCAGACAAGAGGAGATGCCCACGCTGCAGCCAAAGTGCTGAGCAAAGACCGTTCCCACACTCAGCCCATATGAGATAAAGAAACATCAGATGAAGTCAGACTCAACTCGTGTGTATATACACGCACGCACGCACGCACGCACGCACGCACACACACACACACACGCGCGCACACACACACGCACGCACGCACGCACGCGCACACACAAACACACGCGCGCACACACACACACACACACCACACACACACACACACACACACACACACACACACACACACACACACACCACACACACACACACGCGCACGCGCACGCACGCACGCACACACACACACACACACACACACGCACACACACACGCACGCACGCACGCACACACACACACACACACACACGGTCAGAATTGTTGGCACCCTTGGTATATATGATAAAAGGAGGCTGTGAAAATAAACCTGCATTATTAATCATTTTGAGCTTTTTTTTTTCTCTTCCATTGAACTAAATCAACTGAAAATGTGAAAATGGGGGAAAATCTCATTATGAAATAAATGTTTTTTCACAAATACTCGTTGGACACAATTATTGGTACCCTTACAAATTATTATTAGTAAAATATCTATATTCCCATTCAATTTTGAGCATATCAGCATGATTATGAACATTAAATTATCCAGCCATGGCTTCCTGTTTCACAGAAATATAAATAGGAGGGAAAACAAAGCCCAAATTCCCTTAATCATCCATCACAAAGCAAAAAGATAATTGAGCTTCACAAATTATGAGTGCAAAAAGAAAAGAGCTAGAGCAGTGAAAATGTGCTCAATTTGCCTCAAATGAATGTCTGCATGACATGTATAATTCAGTTTAGAGAGTTTGCAAGAATGTTTAGCGTCTGTTGTATGAAAATGCTTGAGAGAGTCGTGAGTGAGGGAGCGGGCGCAGCCTCCGTGTTGCCAGATCCAGCTATTATAATTACCATTTGTGGACTTGTCTTCTCCACTTAATTTGACACTTTAAAAAGTTAATAAAGTGGGAAATTGCAGTTTAGGGTCAGCAATATCTTTACCTTATTTAATTTTCTAAATATTTGAAATAATTTCAGTTAATTTTGTATTTATGTTTAGTTTATTGTTTGTTTTAATAGCAATATCTGGCAACACTGCATGCCTAAAAGTCAGACATGTTCCTGAATCAACATCTTTTGTTGATCCTGGAACAACATTACTGCCTATCCCTACCCCTAAACCTAACCCTACCCACAATTTATCCCAAAAATCAGAGGGAAGTGATAGCTGAATAACAAGGGTGCAGAAGCACCTATCTGTTGTTGTAAGCCTAATACGGACATTTCCTGTAAGTTTATCCCTCAATTCGGATTGGTTGATTGGGATGTTGTTCCAGGATCAAGATGTACTTGGTGAAATCACGTAAACCAAAATATATATATATCATATTATCTGTCAGAAACGTTATCAACGCTGCCAAAAACAGTAGCATTTAACACTAGTGCAGAGATCAAGTAGATTACAGAATGAAATGAAAACACTAGCCATGAAGAAGTCTATGCTATGTCAATCGGTATAGTAGTTTCATTTTCACAAAGTCATGCTAAAAACATTCATAAGAGCACTAGACAAAGTTATCATCTATACAGCAATGATTATTAATGAAAACTATAACAATATGTATTTGTTGCATGAATAATAAGCAACTGATAAAATGATCTACCCCATAGTAAAGTTGTAAAAAAGTTTGATGCAATAAATAGGGTATGATTTAAAAATGATCATCCCTCTGAAACAGAGAACGTATCTTTCACAAACATCTACATGCCTGTCTCTTTTAAAGTGTTTATAATGTGTATAATGAGTTGCATTTGTAGGGTTATTATAGCACAATCCTTCAACACCCCCCACCCCCGGACCTCACAAATGTTCAGATTAATGCATGATTAATTTTCACAGCCTTCTTTGATCATATTTACCAAGGGTGCCAACATTTCTGACCACGCATATTCAATTCCCAAAATATGTAATATTTTATAACTAAAATACACCACATTATGTAAGCTAAACATGTGTGTTTGGTTCAGATACGGATGCTGTAATGAGATTAACATGCTATAGTGAGAAAAGAAACCGAATAGACTGACATCAAACCATTGTTTCCAGAAATATTCCCAGGCCTGGTGTATGAAACAGTGTCGATCGATGAGAGCGTTTCAAACACCAGCTGGAGGCGTGCGTCTATAAGACTAGTGTTACCTTAAATGTTCCCGGTGGGATGACCAAACAAACCTAATAAACCCAGCTGGATCACAAACAGTCCAGCACACCAGAACAAAATCTAAACCTCCTTCAAACGATATGATTGGTCAATGTTCTGTACAGGTTCATGCTTTAACATAAAGACATTTCCATTGGTTAGTTTACCTTGGCACGTCCTCTCATTGGTCAGAAGTTTGTATCCTTTCTTACAGCTGCATTCGAAGCTGCCAACCGTGTTTCTGCACACATGGTCACACCCGCCGTTGTTCATGCGGCATTCGTCAATGTCTGTACCGAGAGAGAGAGAGAGAGAGAGAGAGAGAGAGAGAGAGAGCGAGAGAGAGAGAGAGAGAGAGAGAGAGGGAGAGAGGGAGAGAGAGAGAGAGAGAGAGAGAGAGAGAGAGAGCGAGAGAGCGAGAGAGAGAGATGGAGAGAGGGAGAGAGAGAGAGAGAGAGAGCGAGAGAGAGAGAGAGAGAGAGATAGAGAGAGAGAGAGAGCGAGAGAGAGAGAGAGAGAGAGAGAGAGAGAGAGTGAGCAGATAGAGCAGTGCGGAGAGAGAGATTAGAGAGAGTCACAATTCCAGCTTAAACCCACTCACATGCGAGCAGAGACGGGTGAACATCCAGAGCAGGTCTCGAGACCGCGCGGGAGGCGGCTCTACCAAGGAGGCTAAAGGAGAGTTTGAGCAGATACACATGCACTGGATTAGAGCTGTTCCCTTCAGTTCACCGTGATTCAAACCAGCAGCGGAGGATACATGTGAAATAATCAGAAGGTAAAACGGGTGAATGACCGTAAATATGACAGATTAGTCTGGGCTTAAACTATCAGCTTACTGTTCAAATCAGAAGAAGAGAGAGAGAAAAGAAAAGGAAAGACTTTTCTTTCATATAGAAACGTTACAGAAATTTTAACAATTTGGGGAACCTTACAAAATTAAAAACATTTTAACTTTTTAAGAACAAAAAACACTTCAGTTTACAGCATAAAAATAATGAATAAATACAAAAGACTTCAATCAAATAATTGTAATCTATAGAAACAAGAAAAGAAAATATAAAAATATTTTTTTATAGAAACTGAATAGAATATATAGAAATTGGATAAACGTATAACATCTATTTATAAGAAATGTATAAGAGAAATAAAACAATGTACATGGTAATAATAAATAACAGAAAATAACTTAATAACAGTCACATAATCACATCATTTAGCTCTTCATTTTAAAAAAATAACTATTAAAAGTAATTTCATGTCATCGGAAAATTAAAACACATTTCGCTCCTAATTAATTTCACCTAAGAATTCACCTCGACCGCAGACTTAATTAAACATAATCAGACTGTTTGTCGAATCCTAGGAGCGTTAAGTGTCTTAAATATTGTTCATTTCCTTTCAGCCGCCAGAAAATTTACCAGATAAATGCACTATTTTCTGAAGCAACAAATGTTAAGTCTGTGATATTAAACAGGGATATTTCTCAAGCACTCCTCTAAAGTCTAAAACGATTTTGTGTTGAACCCATGACCTCGACGTTATCAAAGAAGAGAAGTGAGAAAATGAGGACCGCAGACAAATGATGAGAGAATAAGAGAAAGGAGCGAATGCTAGAGGACGAGTGGAGCGAATGTGCGGCTTCACAGTCTCCGACAGGAGGAAGTCTTTCAGGATCGCGTCTCTCTCGGAATCGGGATCAATATCTCATCAGCTTGTCCTGCTTTCCACGGGCTTTGATTGAGCTGCACTGCATGTTTCTGATTACGGCTGAATCATCTGCGTAAATGAGGCGTTCATCTCAGAGAGAGGCTGCATCATCTGGAGAAAATAACGGCATTAGGACCAGAAGAAACTCTCGCTCTGGGCCTGAAGGAGGCTGTGTCTTCTCGTGCCAGTGCTGTCTGGGGATGTTTTTCTTTGTTTCTTCAACAGCAGAACTAATAAAACTCAATGTTCTTTTATCGCTCTTTATAGCGTAACGTTATGAGCGCTAGAGGCGACGCAGGCTCCCAGTCTTGGCTCCAAGTCTGCACTTCCAGTTGCTTATCACCCTTTCGGAAACGCTTTTATTCTTCGTTAAACCCTTTCTTGTTCCCTCGTCTATTTTTCATGCTTCTTTACTTTCTTCAAAAGCAGTCGTTGGTTTATATACTTTTTCTGACATTTTTACGGGCTACGAGATCATGCTACGATTATGGAAATTTCATCTTGGTGGATGAAAATGTTAGAGCACCACTTACAAAAGAAAAGAAAATAAATTCTATAGATTTTAGATAAATTGAGGAACTGTATAAAAAAATGTATGCAGGAAGAATAAATATCTGCAAAAGACCAAAAGACAATTACAAAATGTAACTCTATTTGAAAAAAAAATATATTTGTCATGACAAAATTACAATACATTTTATTCCGAATTAATTTGACCAAAGAATTCACTTTGACCACAGATTGAATTAAAATAATCAGATTGCTTGTCATTTTGTAAAAAAACAGACTCTGCTTCAATCCTAGCAGCAACAACATAAGTTGCTATATAACATAAGTCTAGCTATATTTAAGTGTTTAAATAGAGCTAGAATACAGAACATGTTGCTTCAACCACAATACAAATTAACAGTAAGAAAAGACACAGAAAAGAAAAAGAAAATTAATATTCAAATGTATTTAAATTTGTACAAATACAACCTTATATATTATACCTATATATAAACAAAGAAGTAAGAATAAATAAATTAAGGAAATAAACAATTTATGCAGTAAAAATAA
Source organism: Ptychobarbus kaznakovi (assembly GCA_027422405.1). NCBI lineage: Eukaryota > Metazoa > Chordata > Actinopteri > Cypriniformes > Cyprinidae > Ptychobarbus > Ptychobarbus kaznakovi. Next base: position 1,440,725 of record CM049794.1, read on the forward strand.
TAAATAATCCTGTACTATAGGACAGAAACAGAAATAGAGGTGCGGCGGTTGCTATCCACATTTAACCACCGAAGCGTTTGGTGGTTTTTACGTGACGTCAAAAATGGTCACATTGGAGAACTCTGAGCTTTCACGAAACACTCCCAACTTGTAATTATGAGATCTTCAAAGACGTGAACGCTGTTTACAAGTTGAGAACTCATAATTATGGGAATTCAGAAATGACGGCATGCAATAATGAGTCTGAATGGGAGTTTTCTGATTTCTTGTCTTTGAATTCAGAATCTGCAGAAAGCTCCAAGACTGATCACGATGTGAAACCTTGTCAATATGAAACGACATTTTTGAAAAGTAATATGATGAGAAATGTTTCCTCTGAGAATCCTCCATGTCCATCCATCTCCATCCCCATCCATCCCATCATCCATCCATCCATCCACCATCCATCCATCCATCCATCCATCCATCCATCCATCCATCCATCCCCCATCCATCCCATCCATCATCCATCCATCCATCCATCCATCCATCTCCATCCATCTATCCATCCATCCATCCATCCCATCCATCCATCCATCCATCCATCCATCCATCCATCCATCCATCCATCCATCCATCCATCCATCCATCCATCCATCCATCCATCCATCCATCCACCCATCCATCCCATATCCATCCATCCATCCATCCATCCATCCATCCATCCATCCATCCATCCATCCATCACCATCCATCCATCCATCCATCCATCCATCCATCCATCCATCCATCCATCATCCATCCATCCATCCAATCATCCATCCATCCATCCATCCATCCATCCATCCATCCATCCATCCATCCATCCATCCATCCATCCATCCATCCATCCATCCATCCATCCATCCATCCATCCATCCATCCATCCGACTATCCATCCATTCCTCCATCAATCCTTCCATCTATCCATTCATATGTCCATCCATCCGCCAATCCAACCATCCATCAATTATCCATCCATCTGCATATCTATCCATCTTAATCTCTTTCATGTTAATCTACATTTTTCTCATTGACCCCTCAAAACCTGGTTTATAATCTGCTGGGGTTTTATCGCCTCATGCATCCTTTTCTCTTTTAACTAGAACAGAAGAATGCATGTGGCTCCTCATTAGGACTGTTAGATTCGTCTGTGAGATTAGAGGATGACCGTACCTTTGCAGGTCTTGCGGTCCGGCTGTAAGGAGAATCCCACCGGGCAGCTGCAGCGAACTCCAGCCATGGCATCATGACACGTGCTGTCACAGCCTCCGTTATTAACTGCACACGTCTCTGAAAGCACACACACACACATGCACACACACCCGCGCGCACACACACCCACACACACACACACACACCCCACACTCTCACACACACACACACACACACACACACACACACACACACACACACACACACACACACACACACACACACACACACACACACACACACACACACACACACACACACACACACACACACACACACACACACACACACACACACACACACACACACACACACACACACACACACACACACACACACACACACACACACACACACACACACACACACACACACACAGAGCAGCAGTCAGGACAGGAACAGTTTAACATACAGTATATGTGGATATCAAACCAAATGAAGACCTCCTCTTGCACACTCTGGAGAGCTTTGATTAGTCTAGTCATGAATGCAGCGCATGCAAGTGAGCAGCAAACGTCTGTCGAACACTTGTTATTGAGTGAATGCGTGTTGCCCAACAGGAGGGTTAGAGTTCAGCGTTCAGCTAAAGCATCTGTTAAGCAGCAGATTAAAATTTCACAATGACCATTACAAATATGCATAAACTTGAACTTTGTTAAACTTTGTTGCATCAGTAAGTCTCAAATCACCAACTTTCATTAAAAATAAAATGTCTTCCAGTCACTTTGTACAAATAAACCACCCATTTAAATAACAACAACAACAACAATAATAATTATATTTGATTATTTTAATTGTATTAATACATTAACAACATAAACACAATTATCTATATCAATTATATATGATGCTTATAAATAAATAGATTCATAATAATAAATAATAATAAAAATAATAATTATTATTATACATTTTACTTGTTATTTTAAGGATTTGGGGTAGTATGTAAGTAAATGGTACTTTTAAAACAAGTAAATGGTAAATAACATACATACATACATAATGTTGTTGTTATTATTATTATTATTATTCATTTATTAGTGTTTGGCATAGTCACAATACATGAAAAAAGACTGTTTTAATCTACTGTAGCCTATAGTGATATTAATAAATAAAAAAACAACATACAAATGTGTTCTTTCCTTATACTGCTCGCTTAATAATCTAAGCACAATAACTGTCATGAATAAGGGTTTACCACAAAGCTCTGCTGGCATTCATCAGAACAGCTTTATAAAAGAGACAGAGAGCGAGCGAGGGTGCAGGTCTGTGTCAGAACACGCCTCTGAAACGCTTCGAGATTCACAAACTGCATCAATCTCTGATTATAACGCTTGACATCTAAAGCTTTGAGAGCTGGAACACGCTCACACACAAAACACTCGCCTTTGTGAGGGGAAATTCTGTCATCTGAAAAGATTTGACTCGGCTGTGTGAGTGGATATAAATATAATCTTTTGATAGAGGAGATGATAAGCGGTGTCTGATTCACTGGGAGAAACCTGTGAGCTTACTGAAGCTCGCTTTCCACTAAACGCTAATGATCCGTGCAGTGAGCAGAGTTAACCTTCAAACCAAAACTCAAGTAATTCGGCCGCCTGTCTGAAGGAGTCCTCTTTCACGGGTCAAGGACATTCATCTGATCCTCTGATATAGTAAATCACTCTAATCAGTTTACCTATGACATGATTCAATATGATCAAAACCTTACTCTTTAATGTTCCAAAAAATTATAAACTTAAAAAATAATACAAAATAATCTATAATAACAATAATAATAGATTATTACTACATTAAATTCTCTAAAGATTTATTGCACAAAGCTCAGCAAAATAACTCACTGTAATCAGTTTTACCATAAAATGATGAATTAACATTAAAACAGCTTATAATCATTATGTCAACGCTCTAAAAAATATATACACACAATATTTAAAAAATAATAATAGTTTAATATTTATACATACATACACTGAACAAAATTATAAACACAACACTTTTGTTTTTGCCCCCATTTTTCATGAGCTGAACTCAAAGATCTAAGACTTTTTCTATGTACACAAAAGGCCTATTTCTCTCAAATATTGTTCACAAATCTGTCTAAATCTGTGTTAGTGAACGAGATAATCCATCCACCTCACAGGTGTGGCATATCAAGATGCTGATTAGACAGCATGATTATTGCACAGGTGTGCCTTAGGCTGGCCACAATAAAAGGCCACTTGAAAAGAAACTTGTTTCTTTTTTCTTTTAAGTACTTTATAAGTGTTCTAAATGAACTTATTCAATGCTTTTTACTTTTGCGTTTAGAAACAGTCAGATTTATATATGAAGTTGCTCAAGTACTGAATTATATTTTGCATTTAAATCTTTATTACAAGCAATCCGAAAGTTCATAAAGAACTTTGCTTTCCATGCCTTGTTCATCTAAAAGTGCTCTTTTCCTTTAAACCTAGCCAAAAAGCCACATGTGATGACTCTGAAACACAGTAGACTTTAATTATATGCATTTATAGTGTAACTACTACATTTTCGTGTCAATCCATGTTCTTATCTACCGCAAACAATGCGCTGTCACTTTAATTTAGTGCGTGCAGTACAGCAAAGATAGACTCGGTGCGGAAACGATCTATGCACTGCTGCAGACACCGCAACCACGTGCAGAACGCCCTGATCCGGTAACATGATGAGCGCGGAAAAATACGCACCATACGCACTGCAAACGGAGTAATGTGAATCTGGCTTTATGTGTGTGTGTGTGTGTGTGTGTGTGTGTGTGTGTGTGCGCTGAGAGTGTGCATGAGCGCACGGTCTCCAGGAGAGCGCGAGCGTTCAATGGTTAAACATTGGCAAGAATTAACAAGCTATTTATAAACTTTAGTAACGATGCTGCCTTGATTGTGCAAGTGACAATTCCTGTGTCAACTATGCAGCGTGCAGCTCGCTTATAATGCAGACGCGATGTGATTTGAAGCCAATTTCGAGAGAGAAAGCGCTTGCGGTGATTCACACAGGCTGTTTATGAAATAATGTCTCATAGAAAGTTTCAAATTGCTTTATATGTTATTTAATGAATAGATATGAATTGTACTTCATCTTTAGCATTATAATGTTCACCCAAGCCAGACAGAGACTGAGACTGTGCAGCTGCATGTCGTGCTAAACCACGTTTTTTTTAGATCGGCCTTTTTAGAGCCTGCCGATCAAACACCCCCAAGCGATTATCGGCCGATAATGACCGGTAACCGATAAATCGGAGCACCCCTACTATATATATATATATATATAACCACACAGAAGCAGATTAGCAAATACTGGGAAGGTTGTCAGGCCAACTCCAACATTACAGTGGCATATTTTTCATGGACAAGCACCTTTTAAATGCTCATAACAATATATAAAACTACAGCTTTAGCACCAAAGCAGACCTCATCGAGATTCAATGGTCATTCCAGCTATACAGTAGCTTCAGATTGATGTCTGCTGCCAAAGAAAGATATCACGCTCCTCTTGCAGGAGAGAGCTACAAATAAACTATGTTAAGACCTTCTCTGCTGACTTCAAACATGCACTTCAAACATCAAGCATCTTACACCATCCTCAGGCAACATAGACGAAGCAGCGGCTGGTTTTTGAGGCACCTGTATGTGCAGAGACCCGTTCAAACCCCTTTTCACTTGTGTCAGAAACACTCAAATGAACGACTCGGATTTGGTCGCATCCCAACACTTAATGCAACCGTTATCTCCATAAACATTCTCTATAGGACACTCTTTGAAAGGAGTTAAATGTTAAGAGTGGGAAAACACACTCATTATCTGGTCCCCAGCAGGCCCATTGCTAATGTAAAACCACCTCCAAGGAAAATTCAGGGAGAAGGATTTTTCTACCGAGGCAAAATTCTAGACTGCTCTCAATTAACTGCAATTAGGTCATCTAATGGCTTCCCAGGAGATCGGATCATCTCACCTGCACTTGTTCTTGCCATTCTGACTGAAATTTTAACCGAAAAAGACAGCTGTTAAAAAAAGAAAGTCTCCATCTGATTTGCATGTGTATTTTGAGAAATAATACATGTAAACCCCAGACTCCGTTGGCATGTTTGTAACGCCATCTCTGTAATTGGACGTTTCACCTTACTTAAGCAAAACCATCCACCGACATTCAGCTAGTGCTCAGGAATCCGCTCACAATTGTAAATGTTGGCACAATTAGTTTCTGAAAGGGTTGGAACAAGTCGGGAACATGCCGCCAGAGGTAGAGCTATTTGGTAAATATGACAGCTGTTGGCAAAGGTCTCTCTCAACCTCAACCAAACACATCGGTCCCCATTAAATCCACTCTGATGTTAACAGGTTGACATGCAAACAAGCTCGTTTTTACAAAAACGCCAATGCTTTCCAAGTCGAGAAAATAGCATGAGCTGACAGAAAGAGAAACAAAGTGAGACGCATTTTTGGTACTGGCACAAAGGTTGTCCTTGGACATTGGTGTATTTGCTGTGTGCTTATTTCAGGCCGAATAAACAAAACTCAAGACAAGTGCGTTTCACCGATAGCCAGCATGCAGATTCAGTGCCAAACCAATGAGTCTCATTTATTATCTCAGAGCCTTGTGCAATCAAAAGTGTACACCCAAAACCAAACGCTTTCAAAATTTGAAGTCAAGCGTGAGGTACTTTGAAAAGCGAAGTACGATGACGTGTTATAACAAGTCCAATTGAATTCCATTACAAGAATTTATCCCAGGTCACACTCTTGGGCCAAATCTGACCCATTTTTCTCATAGCAGAGACTTCATTGTTAAAGGGATCCCTGGGTATTAAGACTTATATGGCTTAATATAACGTAATTGATGTATCTTACAGAAATATGTAGTAGAAAACCCATGAATGTTTATGTTATTTTTTTAATTACATCGTTTTATACATATTTTGGACTATGGGGGGCGCCATTTTTCTGATGACATAAAATGGTTGCACTTGGTGAGCTACTAGCGCTACCTGTTGCTATTTTTACCACAACACAACTCGGAATAGACAACTCGGAAAATAAAATACTGATATGATGACCACAGCTACCGAAAGAGCTTACAGGTGGCGATGGATATAAGTATAGGTTTAAACCAAATGCTGTACCATGGATTTTTTTCCCCCCACAAGGAGTCTAAACGCCTCTGATATCTAGTAAGATCCGTGCTGAGAAACTCCTTCAGTGGCCACGGCATTTTCATCCTAACAGATGGCATCTAACGTTTCTTGTCTCAGCCGTTTGTAAGCTCTTTCAGTAGCTGTGGTCTACTAAAAGACTCAAAGACATCAGGGCTAAAGTGGAGAGAAAAAGATGCGGGTCTTTAGGAAGTTTTATTTGTCCTCAGGCATCTTCCCATTTTTTTATCCTCTTCTTATCGCTAGGAAAGTCTTACAATGCTTCTCTTGTTGCCCTTCGACTGAAAATTACAACCAAAAGCCACACAATGTGGTATCATATCAGTATTTTATTTTCTGAGTTGTGTTTCGGTAAAAGCCAAAGGCTATAGAAATAAGCGCCAGTAGCTCACTGAGTGCAACCATTTGACGTCATCGACGCAAAATGCACTGTGCACATAAAATAATGGCGCCCGTCCAAAAACTATGTTGATTTTTTTTTAAATAACATACATCTTTCATGGGTTTTATTTAATTACGACATATTTAAATAAGAGACATAATTTATGTTATATTTAGCTATACATGTCTTAATACTTTTAAAACCTCATTAAACTTGCTTTCTTAGAGACTATTGCGGCGTTTCCAATGAAAACGCCACAAGCAAAGTTTCATTCAGATAATTCAAGAGGAAAACCATTTTAATTGGGGTAAATTGCATTGTGGTGATGGAGACATTTGCCAAGAATTGGTACAAATGTTGAATTTGGTACGATAAATGTTAGTAAGAATTACAGCATTACCACGTCCACTACTAAAATAAGTAGCCAATAGAAAGCAAGCAAGAGAAACTTAATTTCAAAATGGAAAACCATTTTATTGGGGGTAAAATGCAGTGAGATGGTCTCCTGACTTGCCAGAATGGAGAAAGTTGCCAATAATGGGTGCAATTGTTGAAATTGGTGAAATAAGGGTTGAATGTAATGATGCATTTATATATGAACGAATGATGCATTTATATAGTGCTTTATTGTGTATTGTTGTACACTCAAAGCGCTCTACAATCATGTGGGGGGGGGATCTCCTCAACCACCACCAGTGTGCAGCATCCACTTGGATGATGCGACGGCTGCCACAGGACAACGGCGCCAGTGCACTCACCACACACCAGCTACAAGTGGAGAGATGCATCATTCATTCATTAATGAAGAGATTAGTAAGAGATCCAGCATAGCCATGCCCACTATTGAAAGAAGTAGCCAATAGGGAGCCAGGTAGAGAAAGTGACCAATTTACCATTAGGTAAACCATATTAATTGGAGTAAATGGCATTGTAGTGATCTCCTGACTTTCCAGAATGGATAAACTGGGCAAGAATTGGTGCAACTGGTGAAATTGGTTTAATAAAGATTCCAGCAAAACCACGCCCACAACTGAAAGATGTAGCAAACAGAAAGCAAGCTAAAGAAACCAAATGGTATTTGGTAATTTTCCAAATGGTAAACCATTTTAATGGGAGGAAATTGCATTTTGTTTATCTCCTGACTTTGCAAGAATGGAGAAATTTGCCAATAATTGGTGTAATAAAGTTAGTAAGAGTTCCAGCATAACTACGCCCACTATTGAAATAAGTAGGAGGCAAGCTAGAGAAATTGACTTATTTACCATTGGGTTAACCATGTGTTGATCTCCCGAATTGCCAGAATGGTATTCAGGTATTTTTTGTGCAATAAAGGTTAGTAAGGGTTCCAGCATAACCACATACACTATGAAAAGACGTAGCCAATAGGAATTAACTTAGAGAAGTGTTCATATTTACCATTGGGTCAAATAATTTAATGGGGGACTTGCAAGAATGAAGAAACTGGTCAATAATTGGTGAAAATGTTGCAATTGGTGAATTGGTGAAAATTGGTGCAATACTGGTTAGTAAACATTTCAGCATAACCACACCCACTATTGAAATAAGTAGCCAATATGAAGCAAGCAAGAGAAACTGACTTATTTACCTTTGGGTAAACCATATTAATGGGGATAATTTGCTTTGTGATGATCTCCTGACTTGCCAGAATAGAGAAGTTAGCCAAGAATTGGTGCAAACGTTGAAATTGCTGCGATAAAGGTTAGTAGGCATTCTAGCATAACCACGCCTATTATTGAAGGAAGCAGCCAACAGGAAACAAGCTACAGAAACTGACATATTTACCATTGGGTAAACTATTTTAATGGAGGTAAACTGCATTGTGGTGATCTCCTGACTTGTCAGAATGGAAAAATTAGCCAAGAATTGGTGCAATTGGTGCGCTAAAGGTTAGTAAGAGTTCCAGCATAACCACACCCACTATTGAAAAAAGTAGCCAATAGGAATCAAGCTAGAGAAATGGTCATATTTACCATTGGGTAACTGCTCTGGCTGCAGTGGCTGATGAGGGGTACTTCTTTCCTCTGCATACACACACACACACACACACATTACAAAAACACTGCTTAGTCTTCCAAGATTGACTTTATAAACTGTATAAAACACCCTGGCCAGTCAAATTTGTTTTTAGTTGCCCTAGTATTCAAAATGTCCCTTTTATGAGACTACAGGAGCAATTGAGTTCATAAACTCCCTTTCAAAAGGCCAGCTTAAACCAACCCAAGGTTGTGTAAAGACTGTAGTTGGTTTAAGCTGGTTTAGAGCCCCTTAAACCGTAAAACTAGGTGAGCCTGAGCAGTCCAACATGACATTTAACACAGTGTTAAATCAGCTTCATACACTTTCGTACAGAGAGCAGCAAAGCAGAGTGTTAGTCTTCTCATGCATCGACATGACAACACTCTCAACACAGAGCAGATAGATGCAGACCGGTTAGTGTAAGTGAGTTTGACTACAACCTTCGGGGTAAACATCTGAAATGAGCAGGACGGCGTGAATCGGTGTCATACAGCGATACACTGTGGCAATGATTCCCACTGCTGTTCATCTAAGACATTCAATCACTTACCTGCACTGTGACTTCTCAGTTTAACTAAAAACTACCAAATAACAAAGCCATTGAACTGAACTGCTTATGAAACAAATGGTTTTAACAATATGATGCCTGGGGATTGTGTGTACCAGCAAGATGTGAGCATCTGTTTCAGATTAGCATCTCTCTCAGGCTAAGAACCTCCACAACCCTTTTGTTTGCTAAGTGTCTTACTTCTGCGGAAATGTTCGTGTAAATCCGCTGGCTTATGCGGAGGGCTTGGGTATGTCATTTGATTGTAGGATCGCATGAAGATGTCTGGACCCATGTGGAAAAACACTTAGCGGTTAGGTTTTAGCTGTTAGCGTTTTCACATTCTGTTCTGATATATTAAGAGTGAATTCCACTGGAAAGTGAGCATCACTTACTACTTGCTACGAAGAGAAAGGTTCAAGGCATAACTACTATAGATGACTGCTTCCACAAAACTGTTTTCAACATTGCTAAAAATCATAAATGTTTCTTGAGCAGCAAATCAGCATATCAGAATGATTTCTGAAGAATCACTGAAGAATGGAAAAATTATGCTATAAATTCAGCTTTGATCACAGGAATAAATTACATTTTAAAATATATAAAAATATTAAACAGTTATTTGAAATGGTAATAACTTTTCACAGTATTAGTGCTTTACTGTATTTTTAACAAATAAATGCAGCCTTGCTGCGCACAAAAGATTTCCCTAAAAATACATTTAAAAATCTTAATGATTCCATACTTTTGAGAGCACTTTTGAGAGCAATTCAAATAATTTCAAAAAGTAAAATATACAGATATGATCTGGCTCCAGCGAGCACCAGTACATTGATGACCATAGTTGTGCTTTCCGACTGTACAACTTGTGTGCAAATAACATTAAAAGCTCAAATATTTCATTATATTATCATATTTACCAGCATTTCGTCACCACTTAGCAAAGTTGCTAGTTGAAGCGTGTATGACTGAAACTGCCACTGAGATGAATGGGAATGCTAACACATTGCTCTCTTGAGGTATTTTTTGTCAATACTTGTGGATGTGTGATAGTGTTTGTTTTATTGCCATCCCTTCCGCTCATTGTGCAGTTTCAAACCAAACCCGTTTGGCAAAGCGAAACGTCAGTGACAGATTGAGAAGGATGAAAGCCATATAAAGTGCAAAAGTAATCAAAGCAACCAAAATCCATCACCACTGGAGAAAAGCAGTCAATGAGGATGAAGAGAGAGGGGAAGAGAATAGATGAAATAGCTCAAGGAACACAAAAGCCACCCAGTGAGATCAGAGTGATTGATTTTACTCTACCAATGTGCCATTGCGAGATTAAAGTCCCAGAGCTATTCCGCAGAGCCGCGAATCAAAGGATGTTTGGTTAAAAAATGAGCAGAGATCACTTAGAAGCTATTCTGAGCTAAATTGTTCATAAGGATCCTATTGTATTAATGAGGTCTGACTAACGAAAATACAGGCGATCTGATTCATTGATGCAAACGCTGAGCTATTTCTGCCGACGGGGCGAATCCAACCAGAGATGCTGAAGTGTTGGTCAGACTCCAGTCATTGACCAAATCACTGCAATGGCATCTGCAAATGTCTTTAACACATGCTACGTCTGGTTTCATTCTTAATGCTGTAAACAAAGCGAGGGGGGGGGGGACACACAGTGAGATGGCAAGACTTAAAAAGAATTCAAAATGAAAACTTGTGCTGAATGTTTCTTCAACTTGGACAGTTTTGTCCGTGTGGACGTTTAGAAAAGAAACTCTTTAAAATACACTCTGACTAGTTGAAGTATTGAAGTAAGGAATATTCTTCTAATTCTTAGTCCTTTTGTTGCTATTATACATTTGAAATGAAAATGATAATAGGTCTTAAAATACATTTATAAAAATCTAATGAATTCATAATATTTATATTATTTACACATATTACAATATACAAATATTTTGATGATTTTTAATAACTGTAATAGTATTGTAAATTATATTGTTTTTTATAATTATTTCATAATTAATAGTAGTATTATTTTTGATATTTTACAAAAAAAATTAAGCTAATGAGAAATTATTACAAGAATTATGACAGGTCAAAACCAAAATTGTATAAATTGATACATTATTACTATTATTAGTATTAGGCCATAAATACACAGAAATATGATTTTCACATATTTACACAATTCTTTGATTTTCTGTTAATTTCTTATTTGTTTTATTTATTAATAATAATAATAAAATAAATAATATTATTAAATTAAATTAAACTAAATTAAAATAATATTACAATTATTTTAATATTAAATTTATTAATGTAATGTTATTAAAATAAATAGCATTAAACTGATTAAAGGCAACAGTAGAGACATTTGTAATTTTACAAAGATTTCTAATACTATTACACTAATAGTGTAATTGTGTAGTAATGAATGTAGTTTCATATTCATATTCATAAATATATGAAAATTCATATTTCAAAATATATTAAACTATAAGAAAGTTTTTTATTTTTAATAATTTTTCACAATATTGCAGTTTTTACTGTATTTTTGATCAAATAAATGCAGCATAAAAGGCTCAAAATATAAAAATATTCCGTACTTCAAGTATATATAGCCATACTTATTTTAAAACCATATATTTTACTATTGCATTAAAAAAGTAGCAAGAAATAATAAAGGCATGCAGTAAAAAGTTTCCAAGAAAGTTTAAATGTGACTTTCATAAGTCTAAAACTCGACCTCCGGCACATAAATATGCCTGTCGTTGAAGAAACATCCATCCAGCCTCTCTCCTCACCTTCTCTTATCATGTGAACGGTTTCCATCTCCTCAGGGGATTGTGGGTATTACTACATGACTCCAGCCCATCGCTCAACAGGGGCTCATTAATAAGTTCAGCTTGTTTTATTGTGGCTTTCTGGCCTATTAGAGCTCGTGAGAGAGCGACCCGGCGACCGCAGCCCAGCCTTGGGCAAGCGGCTCGATCTGGATTCCTGCGGGGGGAAATGTGCGACCCTGACAGATTCACCGCAGACCTCTGGCCTCTGCGGCCTGTGCTTTACTCAGCAGAGCGCTCGGTTTGGTCTTCGGGGTTGTCAGACAAGCCAGACGTCTCATTTGTGGCGCTGCTGGCAGGTTTCGGGAGGAACGGAGGGGTAATAATAGGGCTTCTGAGTGAGACCTTGACATAAGAGCTGGATCCAGAGTGAAACAGGCGTGCAAGAAACGTATCAGAAGCCAAACTAAGCGCCTTTCGCTCGGGACGTCCCTGACGTGTAGGCTGAATGCTGAAATGCTGATTTTCTCAGTCTTCGAGAGCGTGTGCATGTTTGTTTCTGTTTGGATGTGGCCGGATGAGAAGCCGGTTGTTAACTTCAGGATTCATAATGCCATCCTGAGCTTGTTTTATGACTTTTCCAGCTATTACGGTCGACGCTCCCAAGATCCATTTTCAGCTTCAGAGTACAAAAACTACAGATGTGATGAGCATCAGTTTCTGTCGCTCACTCTCGGTAATACTGGCATTTGAGTTCAGCGTGACTAAACAGCAAAGTATTACTTTTTTTCTGGGATTAACAAAAATACAAAAATGATGGGTAAACTTCACAACAAATGTCCAGATCATAGTACAAAAAGAGAGAGAAACAAAATATCACTATTTCTTTTTTTACATTCATACATTTAAATAAAAATGCTAATAGATCTAATTATATATTTTTAAATATTATGCATTTATAAACAATATATTTAGAATGTATTATTTAAAATTATTTTATTATTGTTATCATTATTATAGATAAGACATTATTCGTAGATTCGTCTGACTGCCACAAGAGGTCACCTCTCCGTGATATCAACTCTCACACCACACGGACCGTTACATGTCACTCCGGACTACAGTTCCCATCATCCATTGCACTGATTACACACACACACACACACAGCTGAATGCACTGATTACACATACACAGCCGAATCCAATCAGACACGTTTTATAAGCCTTGGACTTCCTCTTTCAGATCTCTGAGTATTGTTTAGAGTATATCTCTCTCCTAGCGATAGCTACTTTACAGAGACAGTTTTCTACCCTAGCTTCTTGTTCATAGTTTTAGTGTAAGTCTTGCCTTGTATTGCCTGTTACCTGATTCTTGCCTGTTACCTGCCTGTTACTTGATTCTTGCCTGTGTATCTTGGATTTACCCTTTGCCTTGCTGTTTCGGACTGTGTTTGCAACTTGCCTGGACTATAGCTTATGTTATTGGACTATCCCTCTTCTCAAGCCCTCTGGATATTGTTCGCCGATCGAAGACCCACGCTTGCTTTAGGATTACTCTGTCTTGCCTGTGTTATACCTGTTTGCCATTGCTTGACCCTTGCCTTTTTGTGATCACGTCTTGGAATAAATCTTGCAAATGGATCTGCACGTCTCATGTCTCGTTCGCCCCGTAACAAGTAGCATGCTATTATTATTATTATAATATTTTAGCATCAGTTCTTCAAGAAATGTCAGAGTCAGACACACTTTAACCCAGTTTATATATATATGGAAATATCTATCTATCGACAGACAGACAGACACATGGGGATAATGTTCTCTAAAAAATAAACCACAATGTCAGTGGTTTGGCATCTCAAACAGTTGGAAAATCCTTCTACTCTCTAAATAAAACATACATAGCAATGAATCATCATATAATCTCTCTTTTTCCTCAATATTTTAGGTATTTTCTTAGATATTCAAATTAAGCATCATGTGTAATTCAGACCTGGTGTAAACAGATGCACGTCTGCTGTGGATTGCTAGTCATTCATAAATCAGTGATCAGTAATACAGAGGTCTGCTGTGATTGGCTGCAGAAATACAAAGCAAAGCTGCGATTGGCTAAAGAGGTGCACAGAACAGCTGTGATTGGCACACACATACACACACTTATTATTCAGGCCATAAAGCTGCTGTGTGTCATTTTTTGGATCTTAAAACACTAAAATAATTCAACAATAAAGAAACAATCTTTATTCATTTGGTGATGCTAACGGCTCATACATCACACACTGCAGCTTTAAACAGCATTATGACCAATCAGTGCTTTTTAATAACATGAAAAGTTGAAGCGAAATGTGTTCAGTGAATCAAGCGAGCAAGGTTAAGCAGAAAAAAAGACAACTAGAGCGGGAAAGCACATAACTCTTCACATTCAGTGATCTTGATTTCCTAAGTTTGATATATGCTCAAACACATCAAGTTCATATCTCATGCGTAAGTGTCTTTTTGCGCTCAACTTTCAGTTTATAGCTCCCACGACGCCTGTAAATCCTCATCCGTGACTAGACTACTGGAAACACTAACATATGCATATAAATGACGTGTAAGTAAAGGACAATGTGCTCACTGTAAAACACAAGAGATGCACAGAACAGTCATTTCTCACTGTATGTTCTGAACATCGCGTGAAGCTCGGAGATTTGGTTCCACCGCATAAAATCAAGCCAAACTCTGGACTTCACAGAACATTGAGTTCAGAGTTTCCATCAGAAGTCTCTTAAAGCCAACGCTTTTGCTTTAACAATGTTCACTAGGAAGTCAGTGTGCAATCAAAATCAACCCTATTCACTAAATGAACTCCTAAGCAATTCATCAATGCACATTATTTGTTTCAGCGAAACATCTCTGAAACTATTTTCTTTTTGATTGACGTCACCGATCGCCGTTTTTTCCTATTCTAATCAGTGACCTCTGTAGAAAGCTGGTGAAGGCTGTTGGAAGTGTTGAGTGTAGTTGCAGCAGCTGGCCAGGTGGAGCGCTGTGGTGGTGTAGAGGGTGTAACTCACCTACACAGGTCTTCCCATCAGAGTGAAGCGCAAACTTCATGTGACACGAACACCTGGGCCCATGGTCCATCTCCTCACAGATGTGCTGACAGCCGCCGTTACCATAGTTACACGTCACTACACCAGAATAACAGCAGGATTAGAGATCACTAACCGTTTCCATCTATCTATCATCCATCCATCCATCCATCCATCTATCCATCCATCCATCCATCCATCCATCCATCCATCCATCCATCCATCCATCCATCCATCCATGCATCGTTCCATCCATCCATCCATCATCCCTCATTCTGTCTACCATCCACCCTTCCGTCCATCATTGTTCTGTCATCCATTCATTCATCATCCACATCCATCTATTCTTTCAATCATAGTTCTGCCCATCCATCTATCATCCTTCTATGCATCTATCCATCTATCTATCTGTCCATCCATCCATCCATCCATCCATCCATCCATCCATCCATCTATCTATCCATCATCATCATCCATCCATCTTATGTATCAATTTATCCATCCATCCATCCATCATCATCATCATATCCATCCATCCATCCATCCATCATGTCATCCATATCATCCATCATCCATCCATCCATCCATGTCCATCCATCCATCTATCCATCCATGTCCATCCATCCATCAGTGTCATCCATCCATCCATCATCCATCCATCCATCATCCATCCATCCATCCATCCATATTCCATCTATCCATCCATCCTATCATCCATCCATCCATCGATCATTATGTCCTATCCATCCATCCATGCATCATTCTGTCCATCCATACACCCATCCATGTATCATTCTGTCCATCTATCCATATTTCTATCCATCTATCGTTCTGTCTATCCATTAATACATTCATCTATCCACTGATGCATCATTCTGTCAATCCATCTATCTATCGATCCAGCCGTTATTCTGTCCATCCAGTCATCATCATCCATCCATCCATCCATCCATCCATCCATCCATCCATCCATCCATTCCATCCATCCATCAATTCATCCATCCATCATCATCCCATCCATCCATCCATCCCTCCATCATTCTATCCTTCTTTCCATCCATCCATTCATCATTCTGTCCATCCATCCATCCCTCCATCTATCCATCCATATTTCCTGTCATCATCATCTCCATTCATCCATCCATCCATCATCCATCATTCTGTCCATCCATCCATCTATCATCCATTATTCTGTCCATCCATCATCATCATCATCCATCCATCCATCCATCCATCCATCCATCCATCCATCCATCTATCGATCCAGCCGTTATTCTGTCCATCCAGTCATCATCATCCAGTCATCCATCCATCCATCCATCCATCCATCCATCCATCCATCCATCCATCCATCCATCCATCCATCCATCCATCCATCCATCCATCCATCCATCATCATCATTCCATCCATCCATCCATCCGTCCATCCATCCATCCATCCATCCATCCATCCATCCATCCATCCATCCATCCATTCATCCATCCATCCATTCCATTCATTCATCCACCCACCCATATAGGTAGAAACATGCTCAAATGCTTCTAGTATTCTCATGGGGAGTGTGTATATAATGTCTCTTGCTGATGAACTGTGATTTGACTCACATTTACAGTCTCGGTTGTTCTTGGTGAGCTGAAATCCAGGTCTGCACTCACAAGCGATGCCTCCTTTGGGTGTCTCTCTGCAAATGTGGGCACAGCCGTGATTTTTATCCATGCAGGTGGGCACATCTTTAGATCCATTAAAACGCACTGCAGAACAAAGAAAGAGGAAAATATACACCCTTGCTCAATAAAAACATGAATTTATTTTCTAAAAAATATTACTGACCACAAACGTTTGAATAGTACAGCAAATGCGTATAAAAAATGAAACACATTCTGATTGGCTCAAAATTTTCATTCTCAGAAAAAAGACAGAAAACTTGGACATTTTAAACTTTTGTCACTTCTGGTTAGGAAACATTTAAGATACTCTCAGGAACAGCAGCGTTGGGATTTCCTTCAGTTTACCCGCAAACCGGAGTCTAAGCACACCCAGTACTGTATATAACGTACAGTATACTAAAATATACACACTAGTTTTTTTTTCAGCATATACAAGACCCACAGCTCAGTTTAAAAGAGATCACACGTCTAGTTCTGCTCGGTGAGAAAAGTACCAGTCGTTCAGAACCAGAGAACCAGCCCAAAACCGGGTGAGTGTTGCTTTTCTTTGCCTGACCCCAGATCAGAATCATGTTCAGCAGTGTTTGAACAGTAAGAGGAGAATGAAAGCACCCCACTGACTTCAGACCCCAGGACGCATCTGTGTCAACAGACCCACGGCACCCTGGGAAAGCAGCAGAAAGAGCCGCGGGGAGCTGAAGGGAGCGTCTGTATCCAAGGTTATATGAGAGAACAGCTTATATCACATTTATCTGACAGGGGTCACGTATATATGCAGCCAAACTCTGAGAAAGAAACTTCACAGGAAAAACATGTCAAGATAAAATGATTTGTTCATGAAAGCAATGAACCATTAAATCGAAAAATACCAGTAACATTATATATGTCACCTTGCTACTGCTTGTTGCATACTACTATTTTGTAAATTATGTGAAGCAAAATGCATTATGCAATGATATTTCAAATGTTATGAGCATGTATAATTATCTTAGTGGCATCCAATTTGGTGTTGTTATTGTTAACTAAAACTAAACCTACGAAAAGTAATTTTCATTAATCACAATAAGCTTAAATTGAAATCAATTAGAGCTCAAAAATTAAATTCAATTAAAGCTCAAAATGTAAGCCCAAATTAATGCACAATACCAATTTTACATGGAATTGGTAAAATGTGCAGTGCTGTATCACACAATGCAATGTCTTCAATGTATTCCATGCATACAGAAAATAACACATCTACATACTACAGGAAAAGTCAAAACAGTAAAGTAGCACGCTATTCCCAACACAGCCAATTAGTGTAGATTTTTAATGTGCATATCTGTGAAATGTTTTTCAGTCAGCTTTTAGGAGTAACTTTTTCAAACAGGTTTGGTCAGTCAAAATGCTGCTAATAAAATGTAGCAGTTTAGGCCTCAAATAACAACACTGAGAGCAGAAATACAAATTTAGACACACACAGACCCAACACACACACACACACACACACACACACACACACACACACACACACACACACACACACACACACACACACACACACACACACACACACACACACACACACACACACACACACACACACACACACACACACACACACACACACACACACACACACACACACACACACACACACACACAGACCCTGAGGGCAGTATTTTAGCAGCGGCTTTACAGGAAACCTTTCCCCTCCGCAGATGAAAACCGCTGACAAATGTGGACAGAGGGGCGACAGGACTGAACGTTTTGGTTTCAATTAGTAATTCACAACCTTTCACATCTGCCCACATCACTTTGATTAATTAGAACCTTTTGTTTTCCATTTCTACTGCCAGAAAACAAAATCGGACCATTTTTTATTCTCGCGCTCTTGGGAACCGATGTGTGCGAGGAACTTTCCAATTTCTCTAATTCATTCTCTGGGTCTAAATCTCTTCGCCGCAGCCGTGAATGATGATGTTTGAACGTCATCGCTCTGCTGAGACCTCTTGACAAACTTTGAGCATTAAGAATAAACGGCTAGTGCTCGACGTGATGCATATGTGCACGATTCACTGAAAAACAAACAGATGAAGACATTTCTGTCACGTAAACCACCGACTCTGTGAATCCAGATGCTTAGGGTCTTTTCACATGACTCACGTTAATGTTGCGAAGCATTAACCCGTCCGAGTTTGAATCATATCAGCTTTAACCGCTTTGCTACTGACCTTTCAAAGAACAGTCAAGTATGGGATCATTCGAATGGCATGCAGTTTTTGTTTGTTTGCATGACAATGTCTAACTTTGCACATACAGTAATGCTGACGATACACAGGGCAACGTTTTGAGCAATGTTGCTGTCAACGGGCAACCAGGTGAGACACCGGGCCCACGACTGATCTAAAGTATCCACATAGAAATGTGTTACACATTCTCAATGGAAAAGTGCCCAAGCAACAAGCTCAGAAAAGTTGCCCAGCAAAATTGCCCCAAAAAGCTGCCCCATGTATTATCAGCCTAATGCTTTTCTCATTAATATTACTTAAGTTATGCACAAATTATTTAAAATGATAATGTACTATCTTTAGGCATAAATAGTCTCAATTATTGAAATGGAGATATGGCATGTGACCAAATCAGGCAAATGTTTCAATAAGTTTGGGATCAATACAGTAAAGACATTTATAATGTAAAAAAAAATCTATTTCAAATAAATTATGTTCTTTTTGACTCAAACTTTCTATTTATCAAAGAATCTTTTTAAAATGATCACAATTTTCACAAAAATATAAAGCAGAAAAACAGTTTTATACTGCCATGGTATAAAAAAATAAAATTAATTTAATTTTTTTCTCATACATATGATAGATATGCATGCACAAATGTGAAATATGAACCCTATTGCGAGAAAAAAGCCAGAAAAGCAAAAACTACAAAATAAAAAGTCACAATTACAAGATATAAACTCTCTTATTTATATTGTTGAATTAAAGTAAACTATTTTTATTATTTTTACTGAGCGAAAATTTTCCCGGAAACAGGCTTGCATAGTTTTCAACATTGATAATAATAAGATTAGGTTTTTTTTTGGGGGGGGTCTTAAATTATATATTGAAATACATTCAAACAAAAAAAACTGTCATTTTTAATTGCAATAATAGTACACAGTTTTACTGTTTTTACTAAAATTTTTAATCAAACAATTGCAGCCTCGCTGAGCAGAAGAGACTTATTTGAAAAACATAAAAAAACATACTACTTATTGTACATATTTTCACAGTTTGAATCACATAAATCCACATTTTCATGACTGTATCTTCTATGCTTTTCACAGTAGCATATGACGCTTGCGTTAAGAAGTCATTTTAAAGGCCTTTATGGGAGCAATCAGAGCAAACTGAGAACGAAGCTTTGGGAAAAGCTGTATAAAATGCGAAGGTCACTTGATGTAGACCTAAAAAAATGAGACGTAGATCATGTTCGAGTTCAGAAACAGTCCAGAGAGAGCGAGTCATATCACTTACCGAGGGTCTAAGACCTCTGCGACTGCATCAGGAGAGCCTCTCTGCTCGGGACTCCAGACCCATTCATCACGGCCGGGTCAGGTCCGGGCTAAGAAACGGACCCAAAAGAGCAGTAAACTGCTCAAGTGCTGATACAATGAGCCTTTTTTCCAGGCCGAGGTGTAGCCCACCCTCTGAGGCCGGTCTGTAACTCCCTGCCGAATTCCTGCCGTTTTTATCATTACGAGCGTTATTCTAATCTCTCCCGAGACTCCCGGCTTAAGAAAAATGGAGCTGAATGATCGGAAATAGGAAGAAATTCACACAAGCGTTTGGAAAAACGATGGGAAAGCCATTTGAAGAGAATGAAAAAGTGGGCGATTAGGGTCTGCACTATCACCCCCGGCCTGTTAAAACAAATACAAGCCTGTTAAACCCGTCTACACGGCGAAATACGCCGAGACACTTCCTTGAGAGACGGCCAGGGACGCGAGTTTGAGGCGAAGTAAAGAGGAATTAGCGGTGGAGCACTAAAAACAGCATTTCATTCAATTTTCTCAGATCAAACGATCTTAATGCACTCACTCCAATTATAGATCATTAAGAACTCCAAAATGCTGCATCTTACCGTAATTATAAGACTTAAAGTCTTGAAGAACAAAGAAAGTGCATCAGATAATTAAATGACACATCAAACGTTTGAACTTTTGTATGATTGACTACGCGTCAGTCGGTGAGAATTATTCAAATGATCACTGATTCAGTCGTTCAGAATCATTTCTACGTCATTATAGGCACAGAATCCACTCAGCGTTTTGTTCACATTTTCTTGAATAAAATGAAAAGTCTGCAGAATGCTAATGTGTCAAAGACCTGAAAAAATATCTCAAGTTTGACTTTGTACCGGTCAATTATTTAAAATGATTCAAATGCTCAATGACTCAATGCAATTTTCAGGCCCAGACAGAATCTGCAATATTTTGTTCACATTTTCTGCATAAAACAGTCCCACCGGGATTGACTGATTGATTGTTTTTCTTTTTAATCAAAAAGACTGATTTTGTGTTTTTTGTTTAATTAGGATAGCACATTTACCATATTATATCACATTAGATGTACAAAAGTCATATATGACAGAATAAAAACAACAAAAATACAGAAAGCGTGTTTATTTTAGTCTTGCCAGACTCTGACACATAATTTTAAACAAGCACTGAGTTCTCTTTCACTTATTCTGCTTAAAGGAAAACATGACATTTTGCTGACCCTCCAGCCATCTAAGATGTAGATGAGTTTGTGTCTTCATCAGATTTGGAGAAATGTAGCATTCCATCACTTGCTCAGCAATGGATCCTCTGCAGTGAATGGGTGCCGTCAGAATGAGAGGCTGATAAAAACATCACAATAATCCACAAGTAATCCACACCACTCCATTAGTTAAGTTAACATCTTGTGAAGTGAAATGCTGCGTGTTTGTAAGAAACAAATCCATTATTGACACATTTTAACTTCAAACTGTTGCTTCCAGCTATGAGTCCTCTATCCATAATATTGCTTTCTTCTTCTTTCTTGACTTTTCAATAAATCAATAAATGTATTTGGGATAAACCCTTGAGATGCATCATCTCGTTTTCAAGGGGGTCCTAACAAAATGAAAAAACAAACACAAAAACAAACAACAACAACATCACCACAAAATACCATACTACAATTTAAACAAATTTTTTTTTTTTTTTTTTTTTGTTATACACATATCCAAAGCAATTACAAGAAAATTAAAACAGGAAACCAATCCTTTCTTGAAATATAAAAGAAGTCAAAGAACGCACATATGGGGGTAAATTATTCCAATCAGCTGGAGCCTTTACTAATGCTTTTTCCCAAACACTTTCTTAATAATGGAGTTAAAAAATAATTCAGAATTCTTAAATGTATGGAGAAGTTAAAAAATTCGACGTAAAATTAGGATAATTAAAATGAATACATTAAAATAATTGCAAAATGAATATGTCTTCTGATATTGAGTGGAAACATTTAAGCAAATCTTACATAATACAGTGATGTGACTTCCACAGGAGGAAGTGTTATTATGGATTATAAACTCGCATTTTAGCCGTAATCATTAGTATAAAATTAAAACGTTTATTACAAACACAGCTTGTGTCTTCTCAAGATGTTAACTGATGAACTGGAGTGGTGTGGATTATTGTGATGTTTTTTTCAGCTGTTTGGACTCTCATTCTGACGGCACCCATTCACTGCAGAGGATCCATTGGTGAACAAGTGAAACACTGAAGTGATGAAATTTGGAAGGAAATCTAGTGAGTGGATTTAAGCACCATATTGTGTTAAATGGCTCTGATTGGTAGCTAAAAACAATCATATTATCCAAAATACAAAATATCTGAACATATAATTTCCTGTAACTGATATCAGAGAAGCTCAGCTTTCCCCTTTTTAAACTCTGAATAGTCTCTGAAATATTTTACCAGGAGCCTAAGGCATATATATATTTTTTTCTCATACAAAGCAAAGGCAAAAACACCACAGTAATATCAAAGTTATTTCTTCAGGAACCTCAGATCGGCTTGCCAACAATAACAGCGATCTGACATGAAGGATGCTATCTGACGTCCTTGTATTTACAAGTAATCTTCATGTTTTTAGCACCTTTCTGGAAGAGTTGGCGCAGTGAAAAGCCACACTGATTGGTCGTTGGCTGATGTGTAAACACTCTCTTCTCACGTCCCATGAACCATACAGACATCATTTACTGACGTGCTTTTTCCCACAAGCCAAACAGCAAACCTGCGGAGCGTTTTGTGTGCGTTGTGTAACACAGAGTTGTTTCCGAACAAACATAAAAGGCCATATCAGAAGTATGCTCAACGGCACAAAATGTTTCATGTTCTGATTGACCTATTATGCAGCTAGAACGCAAAGAAAAGAGCAAATAAATATAACATATTCACTTCACCGGTTAACACATGAAGTAAATACTGCTACCTGTGAACAATTAAAGCCCAACACTTGCTCCTGAAGCATATCAAATGTAATTCATGGAGTGTTTACTGTAAAACGTCTGCTATATTAAGGCCAGTCTATACTGCGATTTCCAAGAACAGAGTACAGTGTGGTTCCATGGGACTTTTTACAGCATTAATGAAACAGGTTTCACAATGTTTTTCATAGACAAAACTAATAAACATGTTATATAAACTACTATCCAATATAAGATATCATAATCAAATTATTATTATTATTATTATATTTTTATTTATAATATAATTTGTTTAATATTCTGATTGTTTAAATAATATTTATATGTCTGTCTGTCTGTCTGTCTGTCTGTCTGTCTGTCTGTCTGTCTGTCTGCTGTCTGTCTGTAAATCTGTCTTCCGTCTGTCTGTCTGTCTTCTGTCTGTCTGTCTGTCTGTCTCTGTCGCTCTGTCTGTCTGTCTGTCCTGTCTCTCTGTCTGTCTGTCCGTCCTGTCTGTCTATCTGTCTGTCTGTCCACTGTCTGTCTCTCTGTCTGTCTGTCTCTCTGTCTGTCTCTGTCTCTGTCTTCTTCTGTCTGTCTGTCTGGTCTGTCTCTGTCTGTCTCTCTCTGTCTGTCTCTCTGTCTCCTGTCTTCCTGTCTGTCTTCTGTCTGTCTCTGTCTCTCAGTCTGTCTTCTGTCTGTCTGTCTGTCTGTTCTGTCTGTCTGTCTCGCCTGTCTCTGTCTGTCTATCTGTCTGTCTGTCTGTCTGTTCGGTGTCTGTCTGTTGTCTGTCGAGTGTCTGTCTGTGTCTGTCTGTCTGTGTATGTGTCTGTCTGTCTGTCTGTCTGTCTGTCTCTGTCTTCTGTCTGTCTGTCTTCTTCTGTCTGTTGTCTGTCTGTCTGTCTGTCTGTCTGACTCTCTCTGTCTGTCTGGTCTGTCTGTCTGCCTGTCTGTCTGTCTGTCTGTCTGTCGTCTGTCTGTCTGTCCTGTCTGTCTGTCGTCTGTCTGTCGTCTGTCTGTTCTGTCTGTCTGTCTGCATCTTCTCTATCTATCTATCTATCTATCTATCAACTATCTATCTATCTATCTATCTATCAATTATCTATCCTATCTATCGTCCAAGCTGAAGTATAAGAATAAAGTGGAGCAGAAATGTATTGATGGAAACCTCCACTCAGCTTGGCAGGGCCTTAAAACCATGGCCTCCATTAACACTGCTGCCAGCAACCCTAGAACCATCCGGGTGGAGGGTAGCAATCCTAATTCTCTTCCTGATGACCTTAACTCCTTTTACACCAGATTCGAGTCAGATACCTCCACTCAGCTTAATATGATATGATAAGATCTGAACTTAATCTTGATAACTCTGCATGTATCTTTAGCACACGGGATGTAGTGAGAGTCCTCAGGAGAACCAGAGAGAGGAGCTCACCTGGTCCAGACAATATTAGTGAGACGCTGCATCACAGTCCCTCAGCTGTGGAAACATTCCACAGTTATTCCCATCCCTAAGAAAAGTAAGACCAAAACACTGAATGACCCACGGCCTGTGGCTCTTACCTCTCTGGTGATGGAAGCCAGAGGATCCTAAAACATCATATTATCAGATATCAGAGCAACGGACTTCCTGATAGATCCACTTCAGTTCGCATATCGTGCAGAAAGAGGTGTTGATGATGCAAAAACATTTATCATAGATGTATTCACAAACATCTGGAGCGCACTAACACTTCAGTCAGACTTCTGTTTGCTGATTTTTCATCAGCATTCAATACCTTGCAGCCTCACATTTTGGCCACTAAACTCTCCTCTCGCTTTCACCTGGACGACCAGCTAATTATGTGAATACTGGACTTTTTGACCAACAGGTCACAGAGAGTTCTGGTCGATAATACTTTTTCTGACGTTCGTTACACCTCAACTGGCTCCCACAGGGCTGTGTGCTTTCACCCCTGCTTTTTATCTTGTACACTGACGATTGCAGATCCACTCTGCCTAACTGTTATCTGGTCAAATACACTGACGACACCGTTCTTCTGTCTCTGTTGCCGGGTTCCTCACAGAACCACGGACCAGCTTTACAGGAGTTTGTGGAGTGGTGTGACAGCTCACACCTGGAATTAAATGTAAGCAAAACCAAAGAGATGGTGGTGACCTTTTCCAACAAGCAGAGGGATCTGGCTCCAGCAGTCACCACCTTTATCCACGGGAAGCCAGTGGAGCTAGTTGAGGAGTATAAATATTTGGGTACTCTCTTCGACCATCTGCTGAAATTCTCCTCCAATACAGAGGAGATTCTTAAGAGGTGTCAGCAAGTAATATCTATCTATCTATCTATCCGCCCGTATCTATATCTATCTATCTATCTATTCTATCTATCTATCTATCTATCTATCTATCTATCTATCTATCTATCTATCTATCATATCTATCTATCTATCTATCTATATATATATCTATCTATCACCAATTATTATATTATACAGGTGCATCTAGTGAATTGGTGGGTTTTTGTTAAATGTGAGCAGAAATCATCACAATTAAAAGAACCAAAGACTTAAACTACTTCAGTCTGTGTGCATTGAATTTATTTAATACACGAGTTTCACAATTGGAGTTGAATTACTGAAATAAATGAACTTTTCCACGACATTCTAATTTATTGAGATGCAACCTGTGGTGTATATATATATATATATATATATATATATATATATATATTATATATCATATTATTAATTATTACATTCATTCATTAAATAATTAAATTAAATTTAAATATGAAAAAGAAAAAATATATAAAAAATACAGCAACAAGAAGTAATTAAACATAATAACGAGAAAACACACACAACACACACACACACAACACAACACACACACACACACACAACACACACACACACACACACACCACACAACACACAACACAACACACACCAACACACACACACACACACACACACACACACACACACACACACACACACACACAACACACACCACCACACACACACACACACACACACACACACACACACACACACACACACAAACAGGTTTTAAACTAGATATTTTATTTTGTTGAAATATTATTATTATTACTATTTAAACAATAATAATATTAAATTATTAATCATTGATTTTAATAACAATGCTATACAATATAAAATATGAAAACAAAATTGCTAAAATATAATAATAATCATCATCATCATCATCATCATCACACAAATACTGGTTTTAAACTCTATTTAGACATGTTAAAAATAGTTTGATTGTAAATGAATGAATGAATAGAGAACTAAAAAGCTAGTGGTTGACAACCGGCAAAAACACCTCATTTCACTGAGCATTTGTCAAAAAAAGAAAAGACCTTTTGTTTTACATGTGTTTTATGCTAAATGACAAATTAGTGAACTGATTTCCCAAACATGTTAATTTGGAAAACGCTTGAAAACACTCGTCTCAGCTGACGACAGTCGCTGTAATCCGGCGGAAAGGGTGAAGGTAGCCACAAAGGTCAAAATCTGCGCACGAACCACAGGCTTTAAGGCCGTGGACAATTAAACAATTCTAGTGAAGCATTAAAAATTTAACAAGTTGATATAAACGCCAACGAGTGGAAACAAAGCGGCGAGGAGGGTTGCTGTCCACAAGCAATTCTACAGAAACCAAACACAGAAACAACATTCAGATGAGCGTAATCTAGACAGCATGTTCGTTCAACAAATACACCAGCAGATCTGATTCTACAGGAGAAAACTGATTTTTCATTTGCATTTTGCTTTGATTAGGCTCCGTCATAGAATAGCATTTAATCAAAAGCATCTCAGCTTTGGCAGAGCTGCGTCTGCTCTTCTTTCCAGCCCAAAGCAACGTTTTTTCAGTCTGATGAGGCTGAGCATCTGATGTTTGACACCTCAGGGATCGAGCTAAACTTGAACAGACTTAGGTTTCCAGCGGCTGGACTGAGGTTCAGGTCATTGCAGGCCTTCAGCACGGAATCCTGGAAATGCTGTAATTGCATGTGACGAGCATCTTTGATGCCGAGTAATTATGCATTTATTTATGTAGAGAATGCGTTCCAGAAACAATCCTCGCGATGTGAACTCCAGCCAGCGTCGCTGGGATACTTGCGATCGCAATGACCAGATTACACATGCTTTTCCGCAAGCACTCTCCGGGGTTTTTATCAAGTTGGCTATGTGTAGAAACATTACACGTGCATCAGACTTGCTTGATTATGCCAAAAATCTTGGTTATTTTAAAACTGTAGACAGTTAATCAAACAAAAATTTTGTGAATAAATAATACAATAACTAAAATTGTATATTTAAAATAACAAATAATAAATAATACAAAATAAAGGCATATATAAAAAATATATGAAAATAAAATAATAAACAAATAAGAGCAATATAAATAAATAGGTAGTATGAGTGATACAATTATGACAAAAATATTGCAGTAATACGCAGTACACATAACAAGTTTTTTTTCATTATATAATAAATAAAAAGAAAAACGATAAAATACAAACAAAAATTGAAAAGCTAGTGTTAGTTTTTTTCTTTTTAAAGAAAAAAGCAGTAAATGAATAGAGTGCAAGTCTAAAAAGGGACAAGTTTTTTTTGTTGAATATAATTAGAATAGAGAGTGCTAGAGTTAGAGGGTCAAATAAAGATGGAAGAGATGTGTTTTTAGCCGTTTCTTGAAGATGGGTAAGGATTCAGCTGCTCGGATTGAGTTAGGAGGTCATTCCACCAGATGGGAACAGTTAATGAAAAAGTTGTGAAAGGGATTTTGTGCCTCTTTGGGATGGTACAGTAATGCGTCGTTCACTTGCAGAACGCAAGCTTCTAGAGGGCACATAAGTCTGAAGTAATGAATTTAGGTAAAGGGGTGCAGAGCCAGAGGTGGTTCTGTAGGCAAACATTAATGCCTTGAATTTTATGCGAGCAGCTATTGGTAGCCAGTGACAAATTGATGAACAGAGGTGACGTGCGTTCTTTTGGCTCATTAAAGATTAATATTGCAGCAGCGTTTTTGGATTAATTGTAGAGGTTTGATGGAACTGGCTGGAAGACCTGCCAAGAGAGCATTGCAATAGTCAAGTCTGGACACAACAAGAGCCTGAACAAGAGTTGTGTTGCATGTTCCGAGAGAAAGGGCCTGATCTTCTTAATATTATATAATGCAAATCTACAGAACCGGGCAGTTTTAGTAATGTGGTCTGTGAAATTCAGCTTATCATCAATCATAACTTCCAAGGTTTCTGGCTGTTTTTGAAGGAGTTATTGTTGATGAGCCTAATTGGAAGGTGAAATTGTGATGAAAAGCTGGTGTTTGATAGAACCACAAGCAGTTCTGTCTTAGCTAGGTTGAGTTGAAGGTGATGGTCCTTCATCCAGCAAGAAATGTCCGCCTAGACAGCTGAGATGCGAGCAGCTATCGTCAGATCATCAGGATGGACTGAGAGGTAGAGTTGAGTGTCATCAGCATAGCAGTGAAATGAAAAGCCATGTTTTAATGACAGAACCTAGTGAAGCATGTAGACAGAAAAGAGAAGTGGTCCAAGAACTGAGCCCTGTGGCACCCCTGTAGCTAGATGTTGAGAAAATTAGTGGCAGCTAATTATTAAATGCTATAATAATAATAATACTATACTACTACTACTACTAATAATAATAATAGTAATAATAATAAAAAAGAAGGAAATATTAATTTAAATAATTAAAATAGTATTATTATTGAAAAGGTGAAAATAAGCAAATTGATATGATGATATAAATATATGATTTACTAATTAATATTATATACATTAATTACATTTAAAAAAATAATAACAAAACATTTAAAATTTTAATTAATATTAATATTGCTACTACTACTACTAATAACATCAATAATAATAATACTAATTATTATATTATTATTATTATTATTAATAATAATAATAATTATTATTATTATTATAAAAAAATACAATGACTTAAATCACCTTAATCAGATTTCAACATAAAAATAATAATTTGCTTTTGCATTAATTGCCCCTTGTTGTTTCATGCCAGAAATTGTACACAATAAGACCAGACATTTTTTTGCAAGAAACATTGGCAAAATGTAATTATTTTATGGCCCAGGTCTCTTCTTCAATGCAAGTCAATCGGGTTAAATGCCCACTAGGTGAAAATCATAAATCATATTACTTATTAAGGTGAAAGTACATCTCTCAACAAGACACATGGTTTGAAAGATCTTTTGTGTAGTTCAAACGATTCAGGACAAATTATGCCAGATTACATCTCCACTATCTCCTCTCCTCTCCTCTCCTCCCAATGAATATAGTTTTTTTTTTTTTACAAAAAAACCCATCAGATTACAGAAGTTAAATATGCCACATGTTTTAATCAGCCTGCAAATATGTGACTTAACGTCAACATGAAATCTCCAAAAAGCATAACTTGAGCACAAAATGTCTCTGAATTTCTTAACATTTCTGCTATGATGGAAATGCATTCACTAAACACCATAGTCCAGAGCTGTGTGTGTGTGTGTGTGTGTGTGTGTGTGTGTGTGTGTGTGTGTGTGTGTGTGTGTGTGTGTGTGTGTGTGTGTGTGTGTGTGTGTGTGTGTGTGTGTGTGTGTGTGTGTGTGTGTGTTCATACTCATGTAAGTCGTCCTTCCAGTGAGAGTCTCAAACAAACGACACTTTAAGACGAAGGAAGCAGTCTTTTCTTACTAAGCAAACATTTGCCGAGCACTGCAACACAAAACACATGGGCTGACATTCATGAACTTTAAAAGCTATTTGTACTGTGCAGGTATGAGAAAGCGTGGAAAACGGGAATCGCAGTGAGACTGTGATGCATTACTAACTAAACCCATCAGAGCTGACAGACTACGACAATCACTCTACACACCACACTTACCCTTATATTCAGCTCAAATCCTGCACATAGATTTGATGAAGGGCTTATATTGAGCCTAACTGAACTTTTGATTCAACCTTAACACACACACACACACACAACACCCCACACACAACACACACACACACACACCACACACACACACACACAACACACACACACACCCACACACACACACACACACACACACACACCAACACACACCACACACCACAACACACACACCACACCACACACACACACAACAGACAGACAGACAGACAGACAGACAGACAGACAGACAGACAGGCAGACAGACAGACAGACAGGACAGACAGACAGACACACACACACCGACACACAGACGCACACACAGACACACACACCCACACCACAGAACACACACACACCACACACACACACACACCACACACAATGAAAAATTAAAACATTCTCACAAATTAGTATTTTAGTTATATAAATTATTTATTTGTTAAGTCGTAGTTATTTATTTTATTTGTAACTTATTTTAACATAATTTAATGTTTTAAATCAAATAAGCGTGCTTTCTGTTCTTTCACAAAGTAGACAATTTGAATTGCAATTTATTAAATAAAAATGATATAGGAATTATTTTAGTGTTTAAATATTTAATAGTGTAAATGTTCATATTTAATAGTTAATAGCTTTAATTAATATTTATATTCTACACATATTTAAAAATCGTTACCTTTAT
This sequence comes from Ptychobarbus kaznakovi, assembly GCA_027422405.1. Taxonomy (NCBI): domain Eukaryota; kingdom Metazoa; phylum Chordata; class Actinopteri; order Cypriniformes; family Cyprinidae; genus Ptychobarbus; species Ptychobarbus kaznakovi. The sequence goes on from CM049794.1 coordinate 1,471,725, forward strand.
TAAGAAATATTTGTATTAAAAAAAGGCAATGCTCCAATA
>CM049794.1:1471863-1504363 GCA_027422405.1 Ptychobarbus kaznakovi
CGCATGCACGCACGCACACACGCACGCACACACGCACACACACACACACACACAATGAAAAAATAAACATTCTCACAAAATAGCATTATTTATATAAATTATTTATTTGTTAAGTCGTATTTATTTATTTTATTTTTTAACTTATTTTAACATAATTTAATGTTTTAAATAAAATAAGTGTGCTTTCTGTTCTTTCACAAAGTAGACAATTTGAATTGCAATTTTTTTTAATTAAATAAAAATTATATAGGAATTATTTAGTGTTTAAATATTAATATTATTAAATGTTAATATTTAATAGTTAATAGCTTTAATTAATATTATATTTTACACATATTTAAAAACGTTACCTTTATTAAGAAATATTAGTATTTAAAAAAGGCAATGCTCCAATAATAATAATAATAATAATAATAATAATAATTTCACAACAGGTTTGCATGTTAATAGTTCTCTAATGGTGATTATTAATCTGTTTTCTTTCTTTTTTTAAATAAAAATGTCTAAATTAAAGAAACATTTATATATTAGATATTAAGTAACTAATCAAAAACAAAGTCATTTTTAGGTAACAATTAAAAGAGTTATGTGTTTATTAATACCACACAACTATTTAAATATTAATATTAATTCATATTAAATTAAGTAAAATTAACATTAAATTATTGATTTCCTTTAAAGTCTGTTACAGGTTTGTATTAATATTATACAAATATTAAAATAATATTAAGTCATGTTAATATTAAAAAGTTAATATTTGTGAAATATCAAAATAGAATAATATTAATATTTCAATCATTTAACAATTTATTTGTATGTTACAGTTCTCTGATGTTGGTTAATGGTCACATTTAAAACATTGTGACTATTAATTACACAGAATGTTATTAACATAGAAAATGCCTCGGGTTGAAGTTACATTTTAGCAAAGGCATAAATGTCATAAATGTAAATGCAAACCCTCAGAGACTAGAAAGTGACATAACAAAATACTGTACATCAAGTGATCAAATTCACAACCCTAAATGAGAAAATGCCACTAAGCTTTCAGAAGAATGTCACAGGTATTTTCGACAAATCAAAAACTGATGGGAATTAAACTCAACACAACCGGTATTTTACTTCAGCAGCGTGACATTTTGAGATTTACAGGGGATGCTGAGCAAGACATGAGGCTGAAGGTGAAGTTTGATTGGACTCATGACCTTTGACACCCACAACAGGACGCATTCCCCTGCTGTCCGTGACACAACAGACCCCAATCCTGCAGCAGAAGCCTCTTCTTAGAAACGCTTCCCATCAAATGAGTGCTCAGCCTCGGGCTTCATTTCCTCCTGCTTCACTCTCCACGGCTCTGTGTCCGTCTGAGAGACTGCAGCGCTTGTTTAAGAAAGTGTTTGTGAAGTCAACCAGACATCGCAGGTATCTGAGTCACAGTGACTAGTCAAAACAAACATGCAACTAAACGTCTGGATTTCATCTGCGCTGCACAGCACAAAGATCTCTGACATAACCAGCATGAGCGAGAAACTAGACATGGACTTAAATCAACCAATGCATTTCCTTCCAACCAATCAACCAATGCATCTGAGCTTAAATCAACCAATGCATCTGAGCCTAAATCTACACTGCTTCTGAGCCTAAATCAACCAATGCATCTGAGCTAAATCAACCAATGCATCTGAGCTTAAATAAACCAATGCTTCTTAGCCTAATCAACCAATGCATCTTAGCCTAAATCAACCAATGCATCTGAGCCTAAATCAACCAATGCATCTGAGCCTAAATCAACCAATGCATCTGAGCCTAAATCAACCAATGCATCTGAGCCTAAATCAACCAATGCATCTGAGCCTAAATCAACCAATGCATCTGAGCTTAAATCAACCAATGCATCTGAGCTTAAATCAACCAATGCATCTGAGCCTAAATCAACCAATGCATCTGAGCTTAAATCAACCAATGCATCTGAGCCTAAATCAACCAATGCATCTGAGCCTAAATCAACCAATGCATCTGAGCCTAAATCAACCAATGCATCTGAGCCTAAATCAACCAATGCATCTGAGCCTAAATCAACCAATGCATCTGAGCCTAAATCAACCAATGCATCTGAGCCTAAATCAACCAATGCATCTGAGCCTAAATCAACCAATGCATCTGAGCCTCAACTCAACCAATGCATCTGAGCCTCAATCAACCAATGCATCTGAGCCTCAATCAACAATGCATCTGAGCCTCAATCAACCAATGCATTGAGCCTAAATCAACCATGAATCTGAGCTTAAATCAACCAATGCATCTGAGTAAATCAACCAATGCATCTGAGCCTAAAATCAACCAATGCATCTGAGCCTAAATCAACCAATGCATCTGAGCCTAAATCAACCAATGCATCTGAGCCTAATCAACCAATGCATCTGAGCCTAAAATCAACCACATGCATCTGAGCTTAAATCAACCAATGCATCTTAGCCTAAATCAACCAATGCATCTGATCCTTAAATCAACCAATGCATCTGAGCCTAAATCAACCAATGCATCTGAGCCTAAATCAACCAATGCATCTGATCCTAAATCAACCAATGCACCTGAGCTAAAATCAACCAATGCATCTGGGCTTAAATCAACCAATGCATCTGAGCTTAATCAACCAATGCATCTGATCCTAAATCAACCAATGCATCTGAGCTTAAATCAACCAATTCATTCTGACCTAAATCAACCCAATTGCAGCTGAGCCTAAATCAACCAATGCATCTGAGCCTAAATCAACCAATGCATCTGAGCCTAAATCAACCAATGCATCTGAGCACTAAATCAACCAATGCATCTGAGCCTAAAATCATCAATGCCATCTGAGCCTAAATCAACCAATGCATCTGAGCCTAAATCAACCAATGCATCTGAGCCTAATCAACCAATGCATCTGAGCCTCAATCACACCAATGCATCTGAGCCTCAATCAAACCAATGCATCTGAGCCTCAATCAACCATGCATCTGAGCCTAAATCAACCATGCATCTGAGCTTAAATCAACCAATGCATCTGAGCTTAAATCAACCAATGCATCTGAGCCTAAATCAACCAATGCATCTGAGCCTAAATCAACCAATGCATCTGAGCCTAAATCAACCAATGCATCTGAGCTTAAATCAACCAATGCATCTGAGCCTAAATCAACCAATGCATTTCCTTCCAACATCTGAGCTTAAAGCATTTACCAATTAAATAAACATTCAAGTAGGAATTCTATAGTGATAAAACAAATTTTTTTTAAATTGAATAACAAGTAATATTAATATTTTTTTAAAATATATTGATATTTCAGTGATATTAATATTCAATAATGTTATTATTTTAATAATGTAACAACATATTTACATGTACACAGCTCTCTAATTTTGGTTACACTTTTTATATGACACGCAGGTAAACATAAAAAAAGTTGTTTTGTTGTTTTTTATCGAAATAAACGTGTATTTATTATGAATTTGAACTAGCAGTCAAGGACAAAGTATATAAATATAAATATCAGATGATAAACTTAAACATAAAAAACATTTTTTTTTATACGTACTAACTGACAACTATAACAGACAACTAACTGAAATATAAAAACACTAAATTAAATTAAATAACTCAAAACTGAAGTAAAAAACAAAAATAAATACAATTTATAATCAAATAAATATTAAGACAAATTAGCTAAAAATTATACAATTATATTAAAAATATTAAAATACAGCTTAACAAAGTATTATACTATAATAACATATTAAATTAATATTGTATGTTTACGGTTCTCTAATGTTGGTAAATGGTCTCAGAACACATAGTTAAACAATTAAAACATCATTAATAATTGATTGATTTCTTTAATGTGCTTAGTTTCATTTAAGACAGTTTAAAATAAAAAATAATACGTGAATATTCAAAAAAATATTAAAATCAATGTTGATTTTAAATAGTATTAAAATGAAGTCATATTTCATAGTTAATATTTCAGTAATATTAACATTCAATAACATTAATATTTCAAATAACACATTTGCATGTTTACGGTTCTCTAATGTAGGTTAATGGTCACAAAACAGTTTAAAGTTTTGTTTAATTAAAATGATATTAAATAGTATTAAAATGAAGCAGCATTAATATAGAAGTTAATATTTCAATAATATTCATATTCAATAATTTAACAACAATTTCACGTTTATGGTTATCTAATGTTAGTTAATCATCACAAAACATTTTAAAGTTTTGTATTAATTATACAAAATAATATTAATTATTTAAATATTATGTAATTAAATAATATTAACATTTCAGTAATTTTAACAATAAAAGTAAAAAATGTCAGTAACATTAATATTTAATAATTTAACAACAGATTTGCATGTGTTCATGGTAATAATAATTTTAATTTAATATTTTTATGATTTCATTCATTATTAGACCGCATGCATTGAAGAAGGAACCCATCATAAAATAATTCGAATTTGCCAAAAAATCTACTTTTGCACAAAAAGGCCAAAAGCAAATAGGAACCATTCTGATGTCATGTTCAAATCTAACTGAGATGATGGTGCTTTGCAATGTTTTTTGACACTAAATCTTTGAATGAGCACCGATCATTGACTCACCAGCCATAGTTTAGATTTACATTTACATTTATGCATTTAGCAGACGCTTTTATCCAAAGCGACTTACATTGCATTCAGGCTATACATTTATTGTTAGTATGTGTGTTCCCTGGGAATTGAACCCACAACCTTTGCGCTGCTAACGCAATGCTCTACCACTGAGCCACAGGAACACCTAGATTATACTAGATTAATGCGAAATAAATCAGCGGTGTACAAGGTTCAGGAACAGCAGGAGAAACCCGATCCTCTCATCTCATATGTTATCATCTACACATGCTATCCGTCAATCCCTCATCGCACTGGGACGAGGAGTTACGTCGGCTTGTCCAGCATCGTCTCTTCCTAAACCGCAGATATCTGAAGCACATTGTGCTGCAAAAAAACGTAATGGCAAACAGACCCGCGGGCGATCACAACAGAAGTGTACGGCGTTTCCACATCGAAGCGTTTGTGGGTTTATGCTGCTTGAACCCCTCCGTCCAAGAGGTTTTAATCTGGCAGCAATAAAACTAATATTAACATGAAATAATGATGGTATTTATCAAACTCTTTCAGAATAGAAACAATAAAGGCCTTGAATCAGAGGGGCAGCATTTGAAACATACGATCCATGACTCAAATAACAGTGTGCTTATGAAACGCAAACACTGACGAGTTCAGCCGGCCAAAAGCATCTCCTGAGATCGGGCTTTGAAGAGAACGCCACTGTTCCACTGCCATTGTTAGATCACGACGTAAACAGCACAGAAATACCGGCTGCCCGTTTTCCACAAGTTGATATGATTATTTAGGGTCTTAATGAAAAGTATATAACATACTTTGGTTAAAATATCTCAATGGTAGTGTAAATTAAAACAACACCCCTTTTACCCTGTCGAAATCAGCTCTGTTTTCAGAAAGCCATTTTAGTGCATGTTTCTTTAAATGCTAATGAGCTCTGCTGACCCCGCCCCTCTCGAGCAGTTCTCATGATACTGTTTACTGTAGCCACGAAACGTGCTAACTAGCACATCATTAGGAAAGGCAATTTGCAAAATGAATTAAAAAACCTTATACTCACTTCTTCTGCAAGCTGAATCACGATAGATTCGCGTGAACATAAATATTATATTTTTTTATCAGTATCAATCAATCAATCAATTATTTAATAGTGGAAATAAAGTAGGTTAAGGTACGAAAACCTAAATAAAAATAAAAGCCCGATATATAAAATATTAATATTAATAATAAAAAGGACAAAAAACGAAAACTTCCATAACAAATAAAAGTTGACTCAAAATATTAATAAATACCATTATAGTATAAAAATAATATTAAAATATCACTGGTTGTCACATGACCTCATTACATTGAATCTGAGTGGAATCCAGTTATTTAATATTGTAAATTAAATAATTGTTGTACACATATTAAATGGTTAAAATGTAATATTGTTTGATTATAATATCAAAGTTAAGGTGTGGATTTTTCATATTCCAATCAATGAATGAATGAAAATAGAGATGTAAAACACTTTCCAGATCATTCATCAAGTTGAGCGCATTGCATTATGAGATATCCAGCAGTGTACTCTGACTTATACTGCACTGTAAACAAATCTATTAGTCGTTCAGAATCCACACACTGTGCACAGCATGGCCAGTATACATCCTGCAGAGACAGTAAGAGTGTTGTGATCAGGCGCTCACCTTTGGGTCTCTGGATGCAGGTGTGCTGGTTGTCAGACAGGAGAAATCCGTCACGGCACCGGCACTCATAACTCCCCATCATGTTAACACAGACCTGCTGGCATCCGCCGTTTCCTTCCGCGCACTCGTCAAGATCTGACGGACACACAGATAAACGGATGAGTACAAATATAGCCATATTATTAGAATATGATAATTAGAATTACAAGTATGGCTATTAATATGTACATAGATCTATACAATACCGCTACCATTCAAAGTTTAGGGTTGTAAGATTTGGTTCTGAAAGAAGTCTCTAATGTATGGAGGCTTGTTTCCGCCATAGGATAAAAAAGGTACAGCGAATGCAACTTTTAATCAAACAATTTCATCGCGCAATGCTGACTTTATATATCGCAATTTAGACTTAATGTCTCACAATTATTACTTTATATATCGCAATTTAGACTTAACGTCTTGCAATTCTGACTTTACGTCTCACAATTCTGACTTTATATTATAATTTAGACTTTACATCTTACATCTCGCAATTCTAACTTTACATCTCGCAATTCTGACTTTACATCTCACAATTCTGACTTTACATCTTAATTCTGATCTCGCAATTCTGACTTTACGTCTAACAATTCTGACTTTACAACTACTGCTTACATCTCGCAAATTCTGACTTTACATCTCACAATTCTGACTTTATATTATAATTTAGACTGACTTTCTCGCACTGTCTTTATCTTATAATTTGACTTTTCTATTATAATTTAGAATTTACATCTTACATCTCGCAATTCTGACTTTACGTCTCGCAATTCTGACTTTAATATTTAACTTTCCATCTTACATCTCACAATTCTAACTTTACGATCTAACAATTCTGACTTTATATTATAATTCGCAACTGACTCTTACGTCTCATCTCGCAATTCTGACTTTATTATAAATTTTAGACTTTTTTCTTTACAGCAATTCTTTTACTTTACGTCTCGCACTTTACATCTAATCGTTAAATTCTCTACAATCTTTTATATCTCGACTTTATCTCGCCATTCTGATACGTTCTATTTGATTTATATTATAATTTTAGACTTTACATCTTACATCTCGCCATTCTGACTTTACGTCTCGCCATTCTGACTTTATTATATTAGATTTTACATCTACAATTCTTTAATCTACAGACTTTTATATTTATAATTTAACATCTTACATCTCTAACAATTCTGATTTATATTATAATTTAAGACAATTCTCTGCAAACTTTACGTCTCGCAATTCTTTATATTATAATTTAGACTTACATCTACATCTCGCAATTCTGACTTTACGTCTCAATTTAATTCTTTAGACTTTACATCTTAAATCTCGCAATTCTGACTTTACATCTAACAATTCTGACTTTATATTATAATTTAGACTTTTACATCTTACATCTCGCAATTCTGACTTTACATCTAACAATTCTGACTTTATATTATAATTTATAATTTACATCTTACATCTTACATCTCGCAATTCTAACTTTACGTCTCGCAATTCTGACTTTACATCTAAAAATTCTGACTTTATATTATAATTTAGACTTTACATCTTACATCTCGCAATTCTGACTTTACGTCTCACAATTCTGACTTTACGTCTCGCAATTCTGACTTTACGTCTCACAATTCTGACTTTACGTCTCACAATTCTGACTTTACGTCTCACAATTCTGACTTTACGTCTCACAATTCTGACTTTATTCTAAATTTAGACTTTACATTTACATCTGACTTTATATCTCACAATTCCTAGACTTAACGTCTGACTTTACATCACAATTCTGACTTTATATTATAATTTAGACTTTACATCTTAAATCTCGCAATTCTGACTTTACATCTAACAATTCTGACTTTATATTATAATTTAGACTTTACATCTTAAATCTCGCAATTCTGACTTTACATCTAACAATTCTGACTTTATATTATAATTTAGACTTTACATCTTACATCTCGCAATTCTGACTTTACGTCTCACAATTCTGACTTTACATCTAAAAATTCTGACTTTATATTATAATTTAGACTTTACATCTTACATCTCGCAATTCTGACTTTACGTCTCACAATTCTGACTTTATATTATAATTTAGACTTTACATCTTACATCTCGCAATTCTGACTTTACATCTAACAATTCTGACTTTATATTATAATTTAGACTTTACATCTTAAATCTCGCAATTCTGACTTTACATCTAACAATTCTGACTTTATATTATAATTTAGACTTTACATCTTAAATCTCGCAATTCTGACTTTCGTCTAAAATTTGATCTAACAATTCTGACTTTATATTATAATTTATACTTTAACATCTTAAATCTCGCAATCTCACTTTAATTCTGACTTTACATCTAATATCTGAACAATTCTGACTTTATATTATAATTTAGACTTTACATCTTACATCTCGCAATTCTGACTTTACATCTAACAATTCTGACTTTATATTATAATTTAGACTTTACATCTTACATCTCGCAATTCTGACTTTACATCTAACAATTCTGACTTTATATTATAATTTAGACTTTACATCTTACATCTCGCAATTCTGACTTTACATCTAACAATTCTGACTTTATATTATAATGTATACTTTACATCTAACATCTCGCAATTCTCACTTTTTTGTCTCGCAATTCAAGGTAAATGTTTAGTCTGACAACAATGTAATATATATGAAAAGAAAACATATTTCATACTGTAATTGCACACCTTTCTGATGCACTCCATCATGCACGCACATGGTTAAGTCTTTTGAGTTTAACCGTGACTTGATTGATGATAAAACACAAAATAGAAAAAAGCACATTGTTCATTATTTGTTGATTATATATACACATGACAGTACCGCGGTGCACATCATGGGTGGTGTGTCACATTTTTTGCTTTGGTCGGAATATATTTTCAAGACCTAGAAACTTCAAAAGAACAGTATTCATTTGGAATACAAATTATTTGTAACATTATGTCTTTATTGTCATTTTGATCAATGTCATGCATCCTTGGTGTATAAAAGTATTAATTTCTTACAAAAAAACTGAAGTATACAGTACTGTATAAATAATATTTAAATTATAACAATACAAAACATTTATTGAAACGAAAATGCAAAAATGTCTTGTTCAGAAATCATCACAGATTTGATTGTGTTGTTACTCATTTCGCATGCAAATGGAGCAGCCAATCATAAGACAGTTAATTTGCATATAGAAGGTAGAGTGAAAATGGCCACTTTTGTGCACAAAACCTTAATAAAAAGCGAATTACGGGGCATAACCTCATGAATCTGAACATCCCGCTCCACTGTTTGTTTTCTTCCTCAGTCTAAACAGTCCACAGCTACATTCTCACAGCTCTGATGTCCTTTTGTGATGTTGATATGTGACTCGCCTCAGAAACAGGCGCCGTTAGATCATTAATCAGCACATCCTGGTGATTTCATGCAGTCTCTCATTCTGCCAGTCTGTGTGAGTTTTGTCTGTATATGTTCTGGCGTACAATGACCTGCTTGTGTGAACTTGCATCCATTCAGTTGGTGTTGATGTTGTTGGCACCTCTGCTTTGCAATGAAACGGCTTAATAAACATACTAAATAATGTCTTAAAACGCACACTTGCAGGGAGCTTAGCATGAGGGTTAGGGGACAGAACATATCATTAGCTCAGAATAAAAAAAACAGAAGTCAATGCAAAGTCTCACCGTGATAGAAAAACAAAGCTGCTTGTATTGATAGAGTCATCCTCTTTGGGGATTTATGGATCGTTACACAAACTGATCATTCAACGGCTGATTATAAGCCAATACATTTCAACCTGCAGTATGCTGTTAAATGACATCATGGCCGTTTCCTGAACTCAGACTGATCCTAAATCAACATGACGTCTGAATTATTTGATTATAGTCAGAGATTAGTTTGTCTTTGATTGATGCAGTTTTAAGCCTATTCTAAAACTGTACCATGGTTACTATGATATCACCAAAACATTATATTTAATTACTACTGTAAAATCATAATAAATGAATCCTGGATGTTCTTTAAATAATGTCAGACTATTGCCTAATCCCGAATCCTCCTGTCATTTTGTTTTATTTTTCAAGGATAGTAGTGGATAATACTAGGCTATAGCGGTCTTATTGTGGTAATTATCTGTATATAGTGTTTTGGGAAACTATACTGTAGTTACCATGGAATTGTATTTTATTTTTTTTGTAAAGGACCATTTACACAAATATAAACTGAATGTACAGTGTTGCCCTGAAAGGCATTTTGAAGACAATAAAAAATAATAAATAAACATAATAAAATACAATATAAAAGTATTTTAATATTATAAATAATATTATTTAAAAAAAAATCTCAAAACATTATTCTGCCGTATTACAATAAATAAATAACAAATAAATAAATACATTTAAATAAACGAATCGACTCTAATGATTATAATAATAAATAGAAAACAAATATACTATATGGATTATTTTAGTGCATAAATACATTTACTGAAATAAAAATCAATGATAATAATAATAATAAAATACAATAAATTATTCAAAATACTAAATAAATAAAAAGCAAAAAGTGTTTCTCAAACACTCCTTCTGCCTTGTTTCTGTAAATAAATAAATAATAAAATGTCAAATTAATTAGAAAACAAACAAACAAATAATAAAAATATGATACAATACAATATACAATTATTTTAATATTATAATATAATATAATATAACACACAAACATATTTTATACAGGTACATCTAAAAAAATAAGAATATCGTGAAAAAGTTAATTTTCTTGTAAATTATTTCAAAAAGTGAAACTTTCATATATTTTAGATTTATTACATGTAAAGTAAAACACTTCAAAAGTTGTTTTGTTTTAATTTTGATGATTAGAGCTTACAGCTAATGAAAGTAAAAAAATCAGTATCTCAAAATATTAGAATATTTACATTTGAGTTTCAATAAATGACCATCCATACAGTATAAATCTCTTGTTCTTTGAAAGCACAATAATGGGGAACACTGCTGACTTGGCAATGGTCCAGAAGATGATCATTGACACCCTCCACAAAGAGAGTAAGTCACAGAGGGTCATTACTGAAAGGGGGGGCTGTTCAAGGAGTGCTGTATCAAAGCATATTAAATGCAAAGTTGACTGGAAGGAAGAAATTGGGTAGAAAAATGTGCACAAGCAACAGGGATGACCGCAAGCTTGAGAATACTGTCAAGCAAAGCCGATTCAAACACTTGGGAGAGCTTCACAAGGAGTGAACTGAAGCTGGAGTCAGTGCATCAAGAGTCACCACGCTCAGACATCTTCAGGAAAAGAGCTACCAAGCCACTTCTGAAACAGAAACATCGTCAGAAGCATCTTACCTGGGCTAAGGAGAAAAAGAACTGGACTGTTGCTCAGTGGTCCAAATGGTTTCAGATTAAAGTAAATGTTGCATTTAATTTGGATAATCAAGGTCCCAGAGTCTGGAGGAAGAGTGGAGAGACACAGAATCCATGTTGCTTGAAGTCCAGTGTGAAGTTTCCACAGTCAGTGATGATTTGGGCTGCCATGTCATCTGCTGGTGTTGGTCCACTGTGTTTTCTGAAGTCCACAGTCAACGCAGCCATCTACCAGGACATTTTAGAGCACTTCATGCTTCCTTCTGCTGACAAGCTTTATGGAGATGCTGATTTCATTTCCCAGCAGGACTTGGCACCTGCCCACACTGCCAAAGGTACCAAAAGCTGGTTCAATGACCATGGTGTTACTGTGCTTGATTGGCCAGCAAACTCGCCTGACCTGAACCCCATATCGAGAATCTAGATGAGAGAAGATGAGAGACACCAGACCCAACAATGCAGATGACCTGAAGACCGCTATCATAGCAACCTGGGCTTCATTACACCTGAGCAGTGCCACAGACTGATCGCCTCCATGCCACGCCGCATTGATGCAGTAATTCATGCAAAAGGAGGCCCAACCAAGTATTGAGTGCATAGAAATGAACAAACTTTTCAGAAGCCTGACATTTTGGTTTAAAATATCCTTTTTTATTGATCTTATGTAATATTCTAATTTTCCGAGACACTGAATTTTGGGTTTTCATTATGTGTAAGCCATAATCATCAAAATTTCAAGAAATAAAGGCTTGAAATATTTCACGCTATGTGTAATGAATTTATATAATATATGGGTTTCACTTTCTGAAATGAGTGACTAAAAATATTGACCTTTTTCATGATATTCAATTTTTTTTAGATGTACCTGTATAACATAGATAACAAACAACAGAACATTACTAAACTGATTGAAAAAGCTGCTAGAGAAATTAGGCTGAATATTTAGAGCTGAAAACCTCAACTTTTGGACAAGAGAAACTTGGACATTGAGAAGATGCTGCAGCCATGTGTCATGATCCAGGTTAAAACATACTGTATGTAACATAAATGGCTGCTGATTTCAAGCTGATGAGATGCACACATTCTGTCTAGTGCGTGATGAGATACTTTAGTATCGCTGACAGCAGGTGTTGAGTCGAGTTTAACCCACTTACCACTAAAACTCTGTCCTATAAGGGCACAAGCTGTCAAACTGACAAACGTGTGAGTGTTTGTTCTCATTCGAGACGTGTCTGTGTGTCGTCTGCCTCTCTGAGGATGAGACTGCAACCTGATCTCTCTCTCAGATACGTCTCTTCGGAGTCAGGCTGCTGTATACACAAGCTCACGCTTAATAAACCCTCATGCGAAACTAATTTTCTGTCTATTTGTCCAATACACTGAGGCCTCGGGATAGAGTTTCCAATCTAGGCCATTTTCAGCCGAGCCGAGGGGGGAATATAACCATTTCCCAGCACTCGTTTTCACTCTCACACTCTCTCTCTCTCTCTCTCTCTCTCTCTCTCTCTCTCTCTCTCTCTCTCTCTCTCTCTCTCTCTCTCTCTCACACACACACACACACACAAAGTCAGACTCACATTCCCACCATTGGACAATTGCGACATGAAGCTTTAAGCATCATATTTTGTCCTTGCTGAAAGTGAAAATACCGTACAAAATAAAGTTAATCTGAACATGCAGGATTTTGAACCAATCAGATGTTATTTTGGGGGCATGGCTAACAAACAAAGGCTAGAAATGTATTTCATGCAAGCATGCAAAGAAAATGTGTTATTAAATATGATAGAATAAATAAATAAATATGTGCAGAATAGGATTCTTCTGAACCAATCAGATGTCATGTGGGTGTGGCTACAGAATGCAGCAGAGTAACAAAGGCCTGACATGTATTCCATGCAAGTACAAAAAAATGCATTGTCATAATGTGCATTTTTATTATTGTAGTAGTAAAAATCATGGTGCTGGTGTTCCATCAAACGAACGTGTCAGGAAATCTGATCAGTTATTATCTTCTTTTTTAAGGCCAAAAATATGCTCAATATCACTAGCTGACATGAAAGAAATCAGACAACAATTTCGCAATGCTAAGAATGAAATGTGCACTTGCATTGCATTATAAATTGTGTATTGACATTTCAGAACACACAGAGTGAAACTGAGCATCAAAAGCATGCACATTCACTACGAACGTATCTGTCGGCTCTAAGCATTTGGAAAGCATTTATATTAACAGCGGTCTGTTTGCACAGAGCTTGCTTTAGTATCTTTGCATGTGCGAGAGCCTCGCGCTTCAAACCCCAAACACCTTGCTCCCGCAGCATAAACAAACCCCTGATTTCCTGCCGCCGCTGAGCTTGGTGAAGCTGTGCAGGTCAGCGGACGGCGTTAGCGACATGTGTTCTGTGCAGATCGCGGCTCGCGTCCAAAGCAAATATTTGGGAAAGGAACAGGATTCTGGTTAAACCCGGAGCACAGCTCATGCTATTTGCACTTAAAACATTTCTTAAAAAAATCTCCTGAGAGGATTCCTGTGCTGAAGAATTACCCCCTCTCTCTACCCCTCTCCCTCTCTCTCTCTCTTTCTCTTATTCCTCATTATCTATTCCTTCCCCCTTTCTCACTCTTTCCTTCCTCTGTGACTCGCTGAATGATGTTCAAGACAACCAATCACTCAAAATCAGTAGATTATGAGGTTACTTCTCAATCTTCCAGCAGGACTTGCATTTATGGCTTTCTAGATACTTTGGAGACTTTTATTTTAGCACATATCTATCTATCTATCTATCTATCTATCTATCTATCTATCTATCTATCTATCTAATCTATCTATCTATCTATCTATCTATCTATCTGTCTGTCTGTCTGTCTGTCTGTCTGTCTGTCTGTCTGTCTGTCTGTCTGTCTGTCTAATGCTTTGTATATTTAAGTATATAGGCTTTCTATTTCAATACACACACACACACACACACACACACACAGAGACACACACACACACACACACACACACACACACACACACACACACACACACACACACACACACACACACACACACACACACACACACACACACACACACACACACACACACACACACACACACACACACACACACACACACACACACACACACACACACACACACACACACACACACACACAGGATTTATTTGGAAAAACAAACTAAGTTTTTTTTTCAAATATCATGTTTTATCGTGTTAGTTAGCTGTATCTTTTAGTTGTTTTTCAACTTAATCAAAATAACCCAGCTGCAGTTTGATTGAGATTAATTGAAATGCAAAACATGATTTTTTTTTGTTAAAAACTGAGGTAAAGTGAAAATAAGAATTTAATTGCAATTAAATATGCAAATATTATGCAGTTTTTAAATGATGAATAATTCTGAATTTGTGTCCCATTGTTCCCCCCCCCAAAATAAATTTAAATTAACAAATAAACTCTAAAATATTTAATAAATATTAATAACACTGAATCAATACTAAATAATCAATGACTATTAATTAACTGTCACCGTCCCGTATACGGGACGCCTAATTTTACTTCAATATATTACCATTAAATCCTAATCTAATCATGACAAACTATATATCGTTGGAAAGGTCCAAGACTCCTAAATAGATATTTTACCACTGTTTGTTGTTAAAAAATTATGTAGGAGCAGTAATAGATTAATTTATGACAAGAGCACACCTCAAAACATATACACCATAACAGGAAGCGCTGACCTTTGACACAAAAATGTTATTCGTTTCCTTTTTTTCCTATCACATGTTTTAGCAATCATCATATATTATATATCATTTGAAAGCTTAATACCTCAAAATTCATCCTCTGAAAACCGTTTTGAAATCAGACATTGCGTTACTATAGAAATGGTACTTTAAAATATTTTAGCGAGCTCCTCCCCTTTAGTGGGAGGTGTCATATTTCAAATGTATTACGTCTTATAGAATCACAACTTTTGATAATCTTGACAAAATACATATCATCGGAAAGGTCTGAGTCTCAAGATTCTGTGATAGGAGTAACATTGAGAGAGAAATGTATACATTTGTGACAAAATTAAATGGGGTTTGGATGGCACCCGGTGGCTGTTTGTGGTATAACGCCTAAACAAAATTGCATAGTAACCTCATTTTTTTTTATATCAACTTCAAATTTGGAACACAACTTTAGACATATGGCTTTAATTTTATGCCAAATTTGGATTAAAACCTATTTTGTAAAATATTGATTTTATATAAAATAAAATAAAAATAGCACAGAACCTTTTATTTACAGTAATTTTGTACTTTAACTTTTTTAAATGATTTCACTTCTACAATAATCTGCTGATTGTCTTCTTTAAAAAGAGACCAACATTAGGTCTGTATTCAAAAGCATTCATGAATTATATCAATTTAACTTTAAATAGTGCACTTTCAAGTCTATTTCAAAAAAAGGGGGGGGGCAGTGTTAATAAAAATAAATAAATAATTGATTGCAGAAATATCATTTTGGCTGTTAGCTAAAACATAAAATAAAATACATGAAAAGAAGAACAATTGCAATTCAGTATCCCATTATCAAACATAAACCCTGAGTGGGAGATTTTCAAAATCTAATCATACAATTTCTTTAAGAAAAAACACAATGTAAAGAAGGCTGGAATGATCTACAAAAAGCTTGAATTGAGGCTGTTTGAGTTGAAGAAAAACAGGAGGAACATCAATACAAGCGCTGCAATCAGCCGGCTGTTTCTGTAAATCAATGTTAACCGCTCCATACAGACCCAACCTGTGCACTGATCGCATGAAATACAGACAAAATCAACACGGTCTTCCTTCATCATCCCCATTACATCACTCAAATCAACTACATACAGTACCACACAATTGTTTGATTGAATAATACTTAAAAATATGAGCAAAGACCAAGTTCACATGTCATTTACAATCTGAGATCTACAGGGAAGCATAAATAAGATCCAAACCCTCACGAATAAAGCGAACTCCACACAAAAGTGTCTTTTCTGCATAGATTACAAGCTTTTTGACTTTCCGTCCTACTGAAAACACCATGCAAACAAAGCGACCTGTCATTTTTAGCCTTCAAACCAAGAACACACTAACCTTGGAGCAAAAGTTACTTAGTATCCTAAAGAAACCTCGGGAGGAGGAGAGAGACTGGAGTCGATAGATTAAAGATACTGCAGAAATGGCTTGTTTATATTAGCCACAGTTCATCTGTGAAGAACAGAACGCAGAGTTAGTGAAGGGTGTGTGAGAGATAACACAGGCTGGGATATCAAAAGAGCAGATATAGACGGTACAGCGGTACAGCTCATCCATACAGCTGCGCAAATCATCCACGGCTAAACATGAGACTCACGCTAAATGGGTTGGAACAAAACGGTTGTGTGTGTGTGACGAGATGAAGCAAGAGCATTTCAGAGAAATACATATATTTCCAATATTAATTACTGGAAATGCATGCTATCATATACACAACATATAGTGTACTGTCAGGGAAAAATGTAAAATACTAAAATACTGTTTTGCAAATTTCACTTATATTGAATAATTATATTCATATTAAAATATTACATTCATAGAAAATTATTTTCAGTATATATTTTCAATACTAATTAGCAAAAAAGCATGCTATCATATACAGAACAGAGTATTTGTCAGAAAAAAACAAATATAAAATATGATTTTTTTTTTATTCCACATTCAACTTTATAATAATGTATTTAATAGTCCTATTAATATTATTAGAATATTACATTACATATTTTTTGCACACAATTTATCACTAATAGTATCAATAACTATTTAATAATATTATATAGTATTTTAATAAAAAACTCACATTCCATTACTTTATCATTTTAATAATATATATATATATATATATATATAGGTCACTGTTTCTTACTTTTAGCTCATTGGAAGTTAATTTATATATTTAATTAAATGTAAAATTCATTGAATAGTAATTTTAATGAGCCGTAATGATCTAAATTATCTTAAATTTGACTTTAGCATATTTAATATTTGTCCCAAATATGAATTTAATATTAATATTTATTTTTATGAAGTTATAAAAAAAGTGAAATCTGAAAATGTGGTGACTGTTTATTGAATAAGTTTGCAGAAAGTTGTCCAAACAGTATAAAACAAATTTTTGTGACAAAACATAAATAATTGCATCATTAATTTTGTCTTTTTGCATTTTGAGAATAAAAATGACCAAAATGGGAGTCGGTTCTGTCATTTGGATAACAATCAGATTGCTTCGAGATCTGCCAGAGAAAACTTCAATATTAAAAAATGAGTTTCAAAAAAATATTTTTAAATGTCTATGGTAGTCTGAAATAGCTGAGTTCTGCACCGTGCAGTGCGTGTAAAACCCACATAACCCACACAAACACAGCGAGAAAAGCCACCGATCACAGCAAAGCAGCAATTTCACATCTTCATTGGGCCGATTGTTCGACGCGCCGGACATCTGTTTTGAGTTAAAGCGCCGAGGTCAGTATAAGACTGTAGCCCGATGTAAATCTCCCACAAACACACCGTACACACACATTCCCCTCAGACTGATTCAACTGACCTGGAACGGCTGGGCATACGAGCCACCGAATGTCAAAAACGGTCTGAAAATACAATGAATACCACAGAACCGTGTGCTCAGCAGTCACAGCCCAGATCTGATGGATTTATCACTCTCTTCTATCGGTTAACCGCGCAGACCGCTTGGTTTTGACTCGGAGGATAGAGTGACGCGTTCTGGGCCTCAGTCGCGCTCGGGGCAGAGCTTGATTACACACGCCTGAGTATCAACCGTTATAAGTTGCGTTCCAGCAATAATGTTTGTTTGTCTTAAGTGGGATGAAGTCCTGAGAGGACGCAGATCATCACACACTTTATTTGTTTTTCCCAAACGCAAAGCAGCGATGGCTTACCCAGGCAGTTGTGTCCGTCGTGGGCCAAGCGAAAGCCGTCGTAGCACGTGCATCTGTAGTTTCCAGGGATGTTGATGCAGTCGTGAACACATCCTCCAGTATATTCACTGGCACACTCATCGATATCTGCAAGAACAACCACATTAAACTTTAAAGAGCTGATATCATGGAGAATCGTTGCTGTTTTGAAGCCAAAAGTTTTGGGGTCTTCATACTTTTATTCAGGAAGGCTGCATTAAATTGATCAAAAGTGAGCGTAAAGGCATTTATAATGTTACAAAAGATTTATAATTTCAAATAAATGCTGTTCTTTTGAACTTTATATTCAGCAAAGAAAGATCAAATGTATCACAGTTTCCAAAAATTATGAAGCGGCACAACTGTTTTCAACATTGATAATAATCAGAAATGTTTCTTGAGCAGCAAATCAGCATATTAATGATTTCTGAAGATCATGTGACACTGAAGACTGGAGAAATGATGCTGAAAACTCAGATTTGATCACAGCAATAAATCACATTTTAAAATAAATTCACAGAGTTATTTTAAACTGTAATAATATTTCACAATTTTACTGATTTCACTGAATTTTTAACCAAATAAATTCCGCTTTGGTGAGCATAAGAGACTCTTTCAAAAACATTAACACAATCTTATCAACTACAAACTTTTGAATGCTGGTGTGTATACATCTAAATATGAATGTACACAAATATAACTACATTATTTTGTATTAATATAATATTAAATACAATTAAAAAAATATATTTTAATATTTTTAAATAATATATATACATATACATACACAGACAGACAGACTCGAGGAGTTTAGCCAATAAGAACAGAGGTCATTTACATAACCTTAAAGGTACAGTACCAATAAACAGACTGTTTATTTCTGAGGTACTTGAAAATCCTTTTTTGCTGATGAAACGTTGACTAAGGGTAGAATATCACCCATTTAAAATGCATCTGCTCAAACATCTTTAATTTGTTCCTAATTAATTTATTTAGCTCAATACGAGCTTCTGTGTGCCGGTAACTGCGGTGATTATAGTGAATTATGCCTCATGTTTGGATGGCGAGAGCAGCTGAATAAACATCTCCGAGCCGGAGAGAGAAGTGGATGTCTGTGGAGGGGGACGCAGGCCATCCCCTCTCATTTGATGCCCAATTGAGCACTAATTACCCAGACTCCTCTGCTCTGCTTTGTAGTCGTCTGGGCTCAGTGAGTATGGAGAGAGACGCCCGCTGTCTGGAGTACAGCGCTTTATTTGTCTTTATTCCTGAATGATTTTTATCCCACCTCCAACACAGTACAAAGTCTTTGCACTTTTGCTTTTTATTTCGGTTCTGCACCAGCTTCACTCCGTTGAATTACAAGATATTTTACCTCGGCTAATGCGTCTCCACATGAGGCCGAGCGATTACGGCACAGGCAATTTCAAGAAGTGGAGGAAAAAAGCATTTTGCACTATTCATTATGCTCGTATTGCTTACGGGTCATTCGTTTCAAGCTGAGGTGATTGCAGATGTGGAATAAACGTTCATTCTGCATCCGAGAGACATAATAAATAGCCTATTAAGACTCGGATGATGGACTTTACTGTGGACATATTGATTGAACGATGCGAAATGAACCTGAAAACATCTAGAACTGTCTGCATGGATGGACTTTGCTGAAAACACCAACAATTAATTAAGGCTGGTTTAGGGTTGACATAACTTAGACAGCAGCGTCCATCAGTGATATACTTAAGTTTATTATTTTGTAATAATTTAAGATAAAATGCATTATTTGCACTTTTAATATGCAAACTTCATTTGTCACACCACTTGACAATTTAAACAAACTGAAAACAAGCTAAAAGCAATTAATGATGACCTTACAATATTTTATTAAAATATGATATACTATTATAAAATAGTATATATATATATATATATGTATAATATTTGTGTGTAGGTTTTTATTATTGACAGCCAAAATGCAATATTTATACATTGAATATGTGTGTAATATTCTTTTGTCATAGGACAATTAAAATGTATTCCAAATAAGCTAAAAACATGACGTTCAAGTATTCTATTAAAATAAGATATATTATTAAAAAAATATTTTTTCATTTATACTGTTCTTTTTACATTTTATGAAGAGACAAAGTTGAATATTTGTACATTTATTTAATTTAAGCAAACTGCAAATAAACTAGAACCAAGTGATTGTGACCTTAAAATATTTTATTAAAAATATTTTATAATATTATAAAATATTATATATACTGTATATCTTGCATAATATTTTAATGTACGTTTTTATAATTCTAATACAAACTTCAAAAAAATATATATTTATTTGTATATTGAATATGAATTTGTGTGGAAAATGAATTTGTCACAGCGCAGAACAACTTTAATGAAACGCAAATAAGCTAAAAGCAGGAAATGGTAAGCAAAAAAAATCCATTAAAATATGAATATTATAAAATAGCATATATAGCATATTTTCATGCATTTTTGATTGAGAGACAATTATTTGAATAATGAAAATGTGAAAAATGCATTAATCACACCACATAACAATTTAACCGAACTGCAAATGAGCTCAAAGCAATAAAAGCAATACGCTAAAAGCAAAAATGCATTTAGTATGTAATAACATTATTATTATATTTACATACAAGTATACACAACCAGTCAAAAGTTGTTAACATATTTGACCGCATTTATGTTTCTCCTGATCTTAAAAACCTTTTGATCTAAAGCTTTATGCGTAAATGCATGAAATTAGTTTTGAAGTTCTATAAACTGTGCCTAAATATAAATATAAAAATAAATAAAGACATAAAAACCTTGCTGGTTAAGCTAGTTAAAAAGTGTGACCACCAGCCAAACAGACAAGCGCTGCTTTCTCAAGGCTCAGGCCTGTTATATACCCCAAACCCACGTTATTTGTAGCAAATAGCTATCAAGAGTTTTGCAATAGCTTTCAGAGGATTAGGATCCGGTTCTGCTGCTTGTCCTTTTGCACGTGGTGAAGTATATTTGAACAGCGATGTTCATATCTCCCCAGCGCACATGTGTTTCCACACCATATCAAGGGCTTTACGCCACTGATCCCGGTTCAGTCAGGAGTGCCGTTTTAACGCAGTGCAAACATTCCCGAACTCATTCACTTTCCAATGTTTTGCCTGGGCTTACGATGTTTGTATCCAGAAAGGATCACATTGGCTAAGTGGGTCCAAAAGCAGCATACACCTCTCCAAATACAACTGAGCTGCAAAAACTTCCCCTAAAGGCAAACGGCCACGAGAAAACAAGACATGACCACATCGTTGTGCAGTATAGTTAGTGTATGATCAGTGTGCTAAGAACCACTGACACTGAGGAACTAACTGTCCTAAAGAATACCCAATGATCGTAATGATGAACATACGATGCAAGTAAGAGATACAAGACAGCTTCAGTGATTATAACAAGTTTTTTGAGAGTGCTTAAACTCATGCTAGATAGATGATAGCAAATAATCCTTGGTCCCTTTCTGTAAATAATACATACTTCTATACAGAGCTGGCTAGAAACTGATTACATGTCTTTACATGAAACTGATTTTACAGTCTATGTTAAATACTGTCAGTCCTCACGTGTCCCCGCCTCGTGTGTCCTTATTTGGTTTGTTTCCTGTCCTCGTTTCTTGTGATTATTAATTCTTGTCCAGCTGTGTTTGTCTCATTATCTATGATTTTGATTGATTGGAGTAACTTATTCAAATTAAAGGGGTCATGAACTGCCTTTGTTTTTTATTTTGTACTATTCCCTGAGGTCCACTTATAATGTTATCAATTTTTTTACATAAAAAACATCATAATTTAGAAGTAATAGGCTACTTTCGGTCCTGTTTTTAACCCTTGTCATCAGAACGCTCTGTTTGAATAGGCGTGGAGGATTGTAGACTTTAAGTAAACGCCCACTGCTATGATTGGCTAACAGTTGTATATGTTTAACAGCATGCATCCTTCAGAGATGGACGCTGCTGTGATTTAGGTCAAAAACGCATACATACTCATATAAAATTATCTATTTAACAGACAAAGCAATAGTGATTACGTAATTTAAACAGTTACTCACACTTGTGTGTTGCGACATTACTGTACCATTGCTATGCTGATGACACACAGCTCTATCTCTCATTTCGACCAGATGATCCAACGGTAGCTGCACGGATCTCAGGCTGCCTGGCAGACATCTCGGCATGGATGAAAGAACATCACCTACAGCTCAACCTGAGCTTCTTATCTTCCCTGCCACTCCAACTCTACAGCATGATTTCACCATCCAGCTAGGTTCTCTTACAATTACCCCATCAGCTTCGGTCAGAAATCTTGGTGTAATCTTTGATGACCAGCTGACCTTCAAAAACCACATTGCAAAGACTGCTCGATCTTGCAGGTTTGCATTACACAACATCAGAAAGATCAGGCCCTTTCTAACGGAGCATGCTGCACAACTTCTTAAGGTTCAAGGTCTTGGAGGCCCTTGTCTACTGGACTACTGCAATGCTCTTCTGGCTGGACTTCCATCAAACACAATCAAACCTCTACAAATGATTCAGAATGCAGCGGCACGACTGGTCTTCAACGAGCCCAAAAGAGCCCATGTTACACCTCTCTTTATCTCCTTGCACTGGCTACCAGTTGCAGCTCGCATCAAGTTCAAGACACTGATGCTTGCATATAGAACAACCACAGGCTCAGCACCCTCCTACTTCCCCCTCCAGAAGCTCACTATTACGAATCTACATCTTCCAGAAGCCCCGCCTATCCACTCACTATTACCACATCCCCTCCAGAAGCCCCGCCTACCCACTACTTCCACTCCCCTCCAGAAGCTATTACGAATCTACATCCCCTCCAGAAGCCCCGCCTACTTCCACTCACTTTACGAATCACTCCCCTCCACCCCGCCTACTTCCACGACTATCTCTACATCCCCTCCAGAAGCCCCTCCTACTTCCACTCACTATTACGAATCTACATCCCCTCCAGAAGCCCCGCCTACTTCCACTCACTATTACGAATCTACATCCCTCCAGAAGCCCCGCCTACTTCCACTCACTATTACGAATCTACATCCCCTCCAGAAGCCCCGCCTACTTCCACTCACTATTACGAATCTACATCCCCTCCAGAAGCCCCTCCTACTTCCACTCACTATTACGACTCTTCCACTCACTATTACGCTACTTCCACTCACTATTACGAATCTACATCCCCTCCAGAAGCCCTTCCTACTTCCACTCACTATTACGACTACATCCCCTCCAGAAGCCTACTTACCACTCACTATTACGAAGCCCCGCCTCTACTTCCCCTCCAGAAGCCCTCCTACTTCCACTCACTTTACGAATCTACATCCCCTCCCCCCCCACTCCTATTACGAAGCTACATCCCCTCCAGAAGCCTTCCACTCACTATTACGACACTCACTATTACGAATCCTCCACATCCCTCCAGCTCCCCGCCCCCGCCTACTTCCACTCACTATTACGAATCTACATCCCCTCCAAAGCCCCTCCTACTTCCCACTCAGCTATTACAATCTACATCCCCCAGAAGCCCCGCCTACTTCCACCCCTACATTCCACTCCACGAATTCCTACTTTCTCTATTATCACTATCATAAAATCTACATCCCCTCTGCCCCGCCTACTTCCACTCAATTACGAATCTACATCCCCTTACGAATCTACATCCCCTCATCCTTCCTCCTAGTGACTTCCACTCACTATCCCCTCCAAAATCGACTCTCATCCTTCTCGTCCTACTTCTGGTGAGAATCCCCTCCAGAAGAGACTCTCCTCACTCACACCTCTGATCTTCTCGTTCATGAAGGATCTTGTAAGTAATTACAAACATTTCCCCCATGAAGGTAAAAATGCCCCTTGAAATAATTTCCCGAATTAGAAATAGAAAATTTATTTCTGGCCCTGAATTGATGTGATTGGGACTGTGCTGTAATTACCAGGCCAAGTCCAAGTTATCGGTAACGTTATTTCATGCTCTATTTCACTTCCAAAGGGTAAAGAATTGAGTCTGTCATCTTTTTAATCTTGCAATCGAACACCTATTTCCCTTCCCTCAGGTAAGTCTGAAAATGAAGCCAAGGAACTGCAGAAATAAGACATGGAGAAGAAGACCTTGAAGTGTCTGAACACACACACAGAGTATCGACCAGAGTGATCTTATTATAGACTACATGGCAAAACATCCGCTTCTTAATCAGTAATCCTGTCTTGTTCCCAAGAAAAAATATCGGACCATGCTTAAACAAGATAAATACATTTGAGAAGTATAAGATATTCAAATTTGAATCATGTTTATTTTTCTTTCCCTACTGGCAAATTGTTTTCTTATGGTTTAAACCTCAAGTTTGGCTATATTTTTGGTTGTAAAAGAGAGAAACAGTTTGCTAGTGGGTTAAGAAATATAAATGTAATCCAAAATTAGTACTGTCAATCATTTTATAACAATCAAATTAATCACATGATATGCCCTTTAATTCAATTAATTAATTGCACATGAGTATTTAAGATCATTCTTTATTGTGGCAGACAAAACCTACAGTTGAGTTTAACAATATACTTGAAGTAAATTCAATTACTTTCTTTTTAATTTACATTATTTATAATACTTAATTGCAGCTACTTTAAATTTAACCAATTACTTAAATCAACCAGAATACAGAACTCATAAGGCTGTAATAGTATGTCAAAAACCATTGTTATTGATTGTTGCTCTTGATATTATAATAATGATTATTAATGTTTGTTAATAGAATACATATAGAATGTCAAACGCAGAGCCGATCCTCCCTATTTTATTTATTAATTTTAGTTTCGTTTTTGAATTTGGCCAGCTGTTGTGAAAACATTTATCATTTATTTTAATGCGGAGCACTGTCACCCTCTCAACGTAAAAATCAGTCAAATCATGTAACGTGAATGTCATACAAAAACGAGTGGAAAGTTTACCGAGCCATGAAAGAGACTATTTCTCGAGTGCTTTCCGCGTTATAATCACTGAATCTGCGAAATGAGTCTCTTAATACTTACATCTTTTCTGCACTTCGTTGTTTAAGATGACAATTCACGAGCACGCACTCAAACAAAACTCCGGCATTTTCAGCATTGACTAATCTAAACGTCTCTGATTGGCCATCGTATTCATGATTGATTGGTTAGAAAAAAAAACAAAAAAAAAAATCTGATGCACATGCACGGTTTTAAATGTTATTAATTGACACGTTTACTTGTTTAATCGCAATCTAGCACTGTAGCTGTAATTGTAGATTATGCAGGGTCAATTTTTGCACCCTTATCTTAAAATTGTGGGGCATTTTTGCTACAAGCGCCAGTTAATTTCCAACACTGATTTTTAGCATAACACCGTGTCCTAACTACACGCGACGCGACAGGATTCCAGCGAAACGCAGGTTGGCTGTCCACACTACATGCGACACGACAGCGTGACGCGACAGATTCAATCAAATATCACAGCCAATCAGAAGAGTGTGTGGGCGGGCTCTCCCTGGAAGCGCACTGCTCTGAAATGAGTATGTTTATAATCTTAATTCATATAATATTCAACATTTTTACATTATTAAAAGTACATACTGAGTGACTGAGACCATCTTTGTCATTGAATATGCTTGTTGGTTCGCACTGAGTTCGCAGTTTTAACATTCATCTCATTTACAAGATCTGAGGTAAAATAACTGTTGTTGCTTTCAGTATGGCTATAATGGTCATGCGGAATGATATTCAAATTCATATTAGACACGTTTAAGTTTGAATAAAGCACATAATCAGTACCTGAGATTATCACTGTCATTAGTTTGTATGTTGTTGTTCCAGCCGCGACGTCGCGGAAATAGAAACCGTTTCTAAATTAGAAATTTTGCGTGTCGCCGTCGCGGCTAGTTAGGACAGAAACTCTGATTAACATGGAAAAGATACCTTTTATCGCGTGTCGCGTCGCATGTAGTTAGGGCACGGTGTAAGACGTTACATTTCAATGATAAATTCACTAGTTTTATATAGAATTGTTCTATATTCTATACAGTACTTAATGCAATTACATAAGAAGTAACTGTAATTAAATTACAAAAACAGTTGAGTAATCCCTCACTTTTTCAAGAGAAAAGTAATTCAGTTACAGCAATCAAGCGTTTGTATTGTGACCTCATTTGTCCTGCATGTTTTTGCATCTTCATTTCTCAGTGTTTCTCACCTTCACAGTGCTTCCCGTCGCCTTTGTATCCTGATTTGCAGATGCATTTGTATGACTTGAGGGTGTTCTGACAGATGGCATCCATACTGCAGCTGTCCAGGGCATCAGCACACTCGTCCACATCTGCTGAGAAAAAGGAAATCAAGAGTCTTAGAGTCGCTATTTGGAGAAAAACCGACACATGTTTTCGCCTCGGGCGAGTAAATAGAAACATTCAAGAGAAAAGCTGCTGATCCAGCATGGCAGAGCAAACTCATTTCACAATTCCACCCAAAACCTGGTCAGAGGAAGAGAGATGACACACGGGTAGAGCTGATCCCAGTTCAGACGCGATTGTGAGGCCTTCAGCATCTCATATTGGTGTGACCTCTGGGACCGAAGCCGAACTTAACATTAGGATCCTTCAGCAGCGCTCTGGCATGTCCTGCAGTCGAGCTGCTGCTGCTGCTACGTATTGCTTTAGCCTGACAACAAAACACATTCTGTCCTGCAAAAGGTCAATGAGGTTGTCATGGTTACTCCAACAAAGATGCTAGGGTGATGTGGGTGGTTGCTAAGGTGTTTAGAGTGGTTTCCAGGGTGCTATTATGCAATTGTTAAGGGTTGGCCAGGTGTTGCTGTGCAGTTTCTAAGATGCTCTGAATGGTTGCCAGGGTGTTTTTATGCAGTTTCTAAGATGCTCTGAATGGTTGCCAGGGTGTTGCTAAGGTGGTTTCCAGGGTGTTGTTATGCAGTTTCTAAGATGCTCTGAATGGTTGCCAGGGCACTGGTATGCAGTTGCTAAGGTGTTTTGGGTGGTTGCCAGGGCTTTGATATGCAGTTGCTAAGGTGTTTTGAATGGTTGCCACGGTGTTGCTATGCAATTGTTAAGTTGTTCTGGATGCTTGCCATAGTGTTGCCATGCAGTTACTAATGTGTTTTAAATTGTCTCCAGGGCACTGCTCAGGTGTTTTGATTGGTTGGCAGGGAGTTAAAATGCAGTTGATAAGGTGTTTGGGATGATTACCAGGGCGTTACTATGCAGTTGATTTGATGCTTAGAGTGGTTGCCAGGGCATTATTATGCAGTTGCTAAGGTGTCCAGGATGTTGCTATGTAGGACATTACTATACGTTTTTGGTGGTAGCCAGAGAGTTTCAATGCACTTACTAAGTTGTTTTGGATGGTTTCCATGACATTGCTAGGCAATTGCTAAACTCTTTTAGACATATGCCAGGGTATTGTTATGCAGTTGTTAAGGTGTTCTGAGGGGTTGCCAAGGCATTGCTAAGCAGTTTCTAAGGTGTTCTAAATTGTTGCTAGGGAGCTCCAGGTGGTAATTAAGTAGTTTCTTACAGGCCCAAGTCAATGAGCTCAGCCATAAATCAAATTATGCAGAGCTTTTTGGCAAGTATGTGTTGAACATGAGGGTGTGTTGTGCAAAATCAAAATAACTACAAAACTGTTTGGCCTCGGCTGTGATTCCACACAGTTTGAACAGTCAAATCTGTCTTCACATTACAGTTCTGTCTCACTGCTGATGTCCATCAAAGCTGGAGACTAAAGCTTATTACAGGGTTACAGCTCCAGCAATCCCGAGCCAGTTTCCACAGAGTCTCCTCGATGCTGCTGGTAAGAAACGGCAACCGTTTCATTTGAACACTTCAACACTCGAACTGACATCTAATGAAGCTGAAACCTTAGTTTTCACTCTTGAATCCACAGAGACGTCCTTCACGTCTTCATTACAAATGCAGGAATCTCTCTGCTGATGCTGCAGGAAAGCGGTGGACGTTCTTTATGGTGGCATTAGCCATTAAGTTACTCACATGCTGTTTACAGTACAAAGCTTTTAAGAGTTTAGTACGGCACCAAAAGTGCTTGTTCATTACTGAAGTGTCCCCGCTGCGGAGTAAAGACGACGAATTGGTCCTTTTTCTTAAGAGCCCTAATACTATAAAACACACCATTCATTAGATATCACGCTGAGGCCAGTGAAAGGAAGGAAAATTATGCATTCAACAACATTTAAAGTCAGAAACCCATTTGTCCGAATGCCCAGTCATGAAGACCCAAAATTTAATTTATGTCATCATTTACTCAACCTCAAGCCCTTCCAAATGGCTTTCTAACTTCTACATAACACAAAAAGACCAATTTAGATGCATCTTTTACATGCAATGACTGCTCATAATTCCCAAAAGCTTCTAAATAAACCTTCAAAGCAGTCTATTTGACTTAAGCACAACATTTCAAGCCTTTTTAATCCATATGAGAGTTTTGTATGAGAGCCTGTTACCGCCACTGAATACAGAATAAAAAAGGTAATTGTGAATTTTTATTTTATAATTACGACTTTTTTCTCAGAATCGTGCAATATAAAGTCGCAATCGCATTATGAAGTCAGAATTGCGAGATATAAACTCAAAATTATGAGAAAAAGTCTAAATTGCGATTTTTTTTTCTCAGAATTGAAGAAAAGTCAGATTTACAAGAAAAAAGTCAGAACTGCGAGATACAAACTCACTTTTCCAGAAAAACTTTATATCTCACAGTTGACCATTCGCAAATAGCTTGATTGACAGGCGATCTGACCAATCAGAATGCAGAGATTATGCGCCGCCGCTGCTATCCGCCATCTTGCCTGACATCTACGGCTGTCTCCATAGCAATCCATGTTAAAACAGGGTAAAAAAGAACGATTGAAATTTTTTCAATATAACTAAATATAAAAATGTGGAGGGTTAAGTTGTGCTGTTGTTGGCTGCCACGGTAACGGCAATAAGCTAAGGTATTCCTTTAAAGTACTTGTTTTGCGTACCAGAAAACCTGTCATGTCCGGCGCTGTATGCATTGCTTGCAGCGCTACAGTTAAATGCTGATTGTTAAATAATATGTTAAAACGTATTCTCTTATCATTCTGTGGACAAAATCCCATGAACCTCGCCCCGAATGGGAGCTATATGCACGTGTGCTCATCTGTTTTCAATGCAGCACTCATTAAACTATGACAGGTCCTTTACTGCAAAAAGACCACCACTGTGACACTCTAAAGTTATGAAAATATGGCACTATGTACTTTTTTAAAACCATTTTTATAGGTTTTACGTTATATTGTTGGCTCTGAAAATATGTAAATGTGCATGCCCAGTATCTGCAGCTGTATCTCTTCCAGCCTTAACCACAAATCAGACAGAAGAGCAGATTAACTTCAGTGGACATAAACTTGAAAAATGGTGTGTTCTGCGGTTGAAATTAAACACTTTCTGATGTTTATTCATGTTCATTTCAAGCGGCCCTGACGCGGGCAACCCGGAGATGTTGGAGTTTGCTCTTTCTCAGGAGATGGCGAGAACAGCGCCGCTCCTTTCCCCGGTGGACGGCCGGGAGGAGAATCCTGTGTTTCGTTTTATTCTGTTCTAAAACCTAATGAGTGGATGCACCTGTCGCCCTTTTATACCCATATGCACGGGGAGTGGCTCAGGTATGCAAAATCCACTAGCCAATTTCATTGGCGTTTTCTCTTAAAGTCAGAGATGATCGGGGCTTCCAGGTAAATCCCCCCTATGTCGTCATGACATAACTCGTAGTGACCGACAGATAGGGAACCGAGTTTTCCCAGGAGGTCTCCCATCCAGGTACTGACCTGCTCAACCCTGCTTAGCTTCAGTGGGCAACCGGTCTTGGGCTGCAGGGTGACATGGCTGTGGCATCATCATTTGGCATCAACAACATCAAATATGGCAAGCCGCTTAGACACACCATTTTTTGCATCTCAGCACTCATGAGCACTCAGCACTTTTGCAGAAGGTTTTTGATAACGGCCTAAATTTGTCTTCTCATTGGAAAATGCATGCTTAGAAAAGAGCATGTTTCTGCTTTTTTGTTTTTAGGTGAACCATTCCTACTAAAAGATGGACTGATATAGGATCAGATCTTAAAATACGCTTAAAAACATGGAAAAAACACTACCAGTTTAACAATACAATGCATGGTTTGATAAAATGAATGCCAATAAAAGTTATTTTATTGGGAAATGTTCATTTAGCCATGGCTAAAGTTCAGTGAATGAGTCTTTACACTTTAGTAAATGAGAAAACAGGCTTTAACACAAAGGTCAGACCAATTCAACCCTACTATACCAAAGCTGGAAAATAAGAAGTCATTTGTTTAAAGGAGGAAAGCTGGAAACTGCATAATGATTTCAAAGAATTCAAACTGAATTCCACATGCAAACCAATTACCCACAATCCAATCCATGCATAACAAAACCAATCAGATGCATTAGTCATGATCGTACTTATGCAATACAGACAATCAGATTAATTAGCCATTTTATACAACAGAACTAATGAGATTACCGGCTGGTTAGCTCGGTCTAGTTAGTCCGACATGGTGTAGTTACATCTACCAGCAGAGGCAAACTCCGGCCCCTGTGAAAACTCTAGCCAATCACAACCAATCAGATTCATTGACCACAATCGCACTTCTACAACAGAGCCAATCAGACCCATTACCCACAATCACGGTCGCATAGCAGAACCAATGAGACCAATTAGCTGCAATCACGCTCACACGGCAAAATCAATCAGCGTCAACATTCAATCCCAGAAGAAAGAAAACTATTTCTCATGTAATAAAATGGGCGAAACAGACTCCTTATTACTGCTAAATCAATCACCATGAGCCCAAAGTGCTCGGATGGTTGTAAACCCAAATGCTGTTTACAGAGAAAATAAACATGTCACTGTTAATCTGTCTATGAGTTTAGAGAACCTTCCACGGTGCTCTGGAAGAGAAGGGAAGGAGTGAGGCATATTTTAAGAGATGCCAAATTATTTTTCTTGCTATTTTGTTCTTTCTTTTGTGCTTCAAACTGGAAACAACACTGAGGCTGAGATTAAAACAAGAGACACTGATTGCACTGATGGATATAAAGGAAAAATGTAGGCTGAGGGTTTTTTAAAGGGCTAGTGAAAAGTTTGCCTTTATTTACTCACCGTTTATGTTTGTTCCAAACCCTGTGTAACTTATTCTTGCAGTGTTAAGTGGTTGTTTGCATCGTTTTTAACTAAAAATGGAAAACGTTTTATTCATTTTGGCTGTTCAGCTGGGGCGGTTTGGGGGCTTGAAAATGCAAACTGCAAAAAAAGGGTTTCAAAGTTCAAGTTTTTGATAACAATAACGTTATCATATCTGTGTAAACTACGAAAACGGGAATTTGTGAATACAGTGACATCTTGCGCATGCATATTACGTGTTGAGTCCACAGGTACACAGTGTTCCTTTACAAAGTAGTATCTTCAAATGTTGGCCTGGCATGCATAATATAACGTTTTTAGTGGTTTTCACAGATCCATGTTTAACAGGGATACTTTTCACAACGGTGTCATTGTAAGCTAAACCTTTTCAGTTTTTAGTACATCACTGTCATATAAACATACCCTGAAACTAAAAGGTTTTTGTGAATTAACATAAAGCTGAAATC
>CM049794.1:1509363-1544154 GCA_027422405.1 Ptychobarbus kaznakovi
TCGCCACTATACCACCAACGCATTTTGCCTGACAGCCCGAGTCATAGTCATAGTCATTAATATTATTGTTGTTTGTCCTGCTCGCGATGCGTGCTGAAGAGATAACCACTGTAGTAGTGAAGCGCTTTTACTGCAGCGCAACCAAATGCATCTCATACGAGATAAATAATAGTAGGCCTATAGACACTATATATAAAGCGGCCCAATTTTTTTTTAAATAACTTGTACCCTACCTGATCGAAAAAAAATCCTGTCTTTCACTCTTTCTGTGTCAATCTGAGTCTTGTTAAAGATTTAAATCCCTGCCGCCATGCTCCTCTGTCGGTCACAGATTATGAAAAGTGAAACTTAAAACTATAGGGGTGGTTGGTTTTATTCATGAATGTTAAAATATTTATTTATAGCTTCTTTCTTTTCAGATTCTTATTTACAGCATTATCATAATAGGCTGTATTAACTTATTGGGAGAAAACCGTTAGTTCTCTGTGAAATCAGACATTTGAGCCAAATAGCCAAAATGGCATGATCATAATAACACCCCGCTAATATTCGACTGTGAGATTGGGAGTCATCGAAGCATCGACTATTCGGGATCACCCCTAGTAATTTAATGTGTTACTTGCCATTTCTTTGTAACTATTAGTGAAATTTAAATAAAACGTTAACTAAAAAGTTATAAATAAAACAAAGATTATTGCACAAGAAAATACGATTACCATTTTTCCATTTCATAATTTCATTTGTAAATCAATGTGTTACTTGCCGAATTTACTATAAATTTGAGTGAATTTTGTTTTAAAACATTTTCAGCGTACACCTCTTTTTCCAGTGTGCGTCACATTGTAAGCATTTTCAAATAAAACAAATGGGAGATAAAAATGCTTTGCAATGTCACAGTTCAAAATAATATCCAACTGTACCACTATACAAGCACATTTGACTGAAAACCACAGAAATCTCCAGTTCATTCATCGAGATGCTCCGTAAAGATTTTGCAACAGGAACACAAAGATGACTAGTCATCTAAGACTAGTCTGGACAGACTAAGTAGACAACCAGCCAATGTGAATCTGGTTGAAAGAAATCACACGCACAGAGAAAATGTTGCATTGCATGCAACGCGCAAATGACGTGATGCTGATGTGACGGTTCATAACCTTCAATCCCAGACAGGCAAAGCTCCAGCACGGGTTGTGATCAAGGTTTTCTGTCAGAATGAAAGCAGTCTGCTAACAGACGAGTCGGTCGGGTGGAGGTTCAGGGCTGGCAGAGGACCTGCTAAAGGTTGTCGTCTTTTCAGCACCTCATAAAACTGCACCCAGTGCCATTGGCCCGCTTTGGAATAACTCCGGCCGTTCCAGACGGAGCTCAACTTGTTGTCGAACTCCAAGAACATTCAGTTATGAAAGACTCCATGAAATGGTTTGCTACATTAGTTATTTAAATAAGGAATTTGGGACGGATGTTTCTCACTTACACAGTATTTCACGCAACTGGTTTCTGGTGAAATATAGTATAATACTTTTCTGACATGTTGCATTAAAATATTGAAGGATTTACTTAGAAAAATATTTTTACTTTAAAACTACTACTAAATTACAAATAAACACCAACATTGAATTATACGTAAGATTTAAGTCTTTTTTTCCAGTGTATTTTTTTATTTCTTTTGTTTGCAATTTTTTTATATTTTATTTGAGCTAATGTTGTTTTAGTATCTTTGAAATACTATTATAGGTTGTATTACTATTGTGCATTTTTATTTTTATATCTTCCATTTTCATTTTAAAGTTTTGATACATTTTTGTTGCATTTAGTCATTTTTATTTTTAAAATATCTTACAGCATTTCAGTTTTAGTTTAAGTTATTTTTGTGCATCAAGTGAAACTAAATGAAAATGAGAAATGTGGACTTGGTAACTAGCTGAAATAAAATCATTTTATTGTATTTTTTTATTTGCTTTATTTTATTTTACTTTTTTATTTTAAGTAATGATTTTTATTGTTTTAATTTACATCAACTGTATGTGAAATTCTAGTTTTTATTAATATTTGCATTGATTTATATTTGTTAGATCTTTCACTTTCATTTTAAAGTTTTAGTAATTTTGTAGGATTTCATCATTTTTAATTTTTTTAATGCATTTCAGTTCACTTATTTTTGTACATCAAGTTAAACTAAATGAAAATGAGCAATGTGGACTTTTATTTTATTTTAAGTAACGGAAATGTTTTATTTTTATCATTAATTTTTCATGTGCACATTTGCTAAAAGTAAATTTTTTAGGAGTGCCCTATAAATGACCTCAAAGACCAAATTAACGCCAATCTTAATTTCAGAGCGGCTTCAAGAAGCAACATTTTGACTGCAGTGTCTTCAAGGACCGCTGGAATCTGAGCGTTAATCGAGGTGATATCTTGTTCTTGACCCTCAAGCTTTTCCAGCAAACTGACCTCTATTTGAGAGCAAACTGAAGCACTGAGATTTTAATCATATTTAATATCACCACAGTCGGCATCTCACAATGCAGAAGCATTTATGCTAGGCATTAACGTCTTGAATGCATAAATCTATATTAAAGTTGTATAATGATTGGAAGTTAACGAGAGTAATTAAATTGAATATATTTGTAATACCATTTTAGAACAAATATGCTTCCTAATTAATGTAGACTAATGCATAAAACTCATTAACCTGATTAGTTTTCATAATCAACACTAGATTCATTTATTTACCTAAATACTGTCTATACAGGCAGCTGCTTTCTAAGATAACATCCCTTAATTCCAGTCGATTAACGAGTATTAAATAACTAGAATATGCAAATATTGGGTAAAATAGTCACGTTTGAAGTTTGCATAGTTTGCATTCTGCATTGCAGATGTATTCAGGTTATGTATTTAAGTTTTAGATGCACAAACAAATAAAAATGTACATTAATAACCAATAGCAATTTCAATAAAATGTATATATTTTTAGTATATTAAGGCTGCATATCATTGTTCAGAACAACATTCCAGTGGTTTATTCAGTTCATTCATAAGCCGTGGCATCATACTAATAACATAAACTGACAGCATTTATCACTTCATCATGCCTTTGATGTTTAATGTGTGCTCATGCAACAAAAGTCTGACTTTCTTTTGACAATCTCCAAGTGTCTGAAGAACGCTATCTTTGACCAAATCAGCGATCGCTATCTCACGGGCCTCGAGGCTCATCCGACAGACAACGACGAGCAATGCCAAAACCCAGACATGAAGAGAGTCTATGTCAGAAAGAGCCAGAGGATGTTTCCATCAGAGGTGCAGCACTGCATCCAGACAAACTGAGCGGATCACCGAGTGTTCGGCTGGAATAGAGTCACGCTAGAGACTGTCTTTGATCTGAAAGAATTGAGAGGTGAGAGTGTGTGTGTCGACAGGCATCAGTCCTTTCAGGCACACTTGAACCCTGACCGCAAGAGAGAAAATAGTCTGCACTTGATTTTGTGGAATTGCATAATAAGACATGCAAATAATATGTGCACAAAATCCTCCAATATATGAATCTAATTGTCCATCGGACAATAAATGCATCCTTGAACAAGTGCATGCTGATATTCTCATATAGGCTGAAAGAGAATGCAAATGCAATCTAAAGTTGGTTATATATCCATAAGGAATGTTCATCTCTTAACATATGATTTTGACAGGTAAGATGCGCTAAGAAAGCGAGTGAAGACGTGAGCATCCAACAATTTCCAAATGTATGCCCAACTCAATAATCTAATCAGGTAA
This sequence comes from Ptychobarbus kaznakovi, assembly GCA_027422405.1. NCBI lineage: Eukaryota > Metazoa > Chordata > Actinopteri > Cypriniformes > Cyprinidae > Ptychobarbus > Ptychobarbus kaznakovi. Next base: position 1,513,144 of record CM049794.1, read on the forward strand.
TTCACTTACCACCTTTAAATACTGTCTTTATTAAAACTGACCCAAAACCATTCCAAAAGAATTTGACAATACATTTTGCTAAGCTATTGCAGCACTCTAATAACCAACAATATACATAACACACACAAATGTTGCTAAAAACTTTTCATTAGTATGTAAAATATTAACATAATTAATGTTAAACTACTTTTTTGTTGACACTTTACTCTTGATAAACTACTTTTTTGTTTAATATGTCGCTAAATTAAAATCGCTGAATTCTAATAAGCATAAAAATGCATGGAACCATACAAATATTTACTATTATAAAAAATATTACAAATATTTACTAAATTATGTTTAATTAGTTTAAACTACTTTTCGTCAACACTTTACACTTTAAACTAAACTACTTTTTGTTTTAGATGTTGCTAAGCTAAAATTGAAATACTCTATAGGCATAACAATACATAGAACATACAAATATTGGATCAAATAGTCTTTTTTGTGTATTTAAAATGTCATTTTTTAATGAGATAATTAGAATTTGGATTAAACAGAAAAAACGCTGATACTGAAGAGTCAATGTTTTACGAGCGTTCCCCTTAAGTTATAAAAATGTAATTTCTGAACATTCACAACACCCGTTTTTCTTGGTTTTGGGAACGTAAAGGGAATATTCCATTTTATCATATTGCATATTGGGAACGTTACTTTTGTATGTTCTCTAAACATTCCAAAAGAAGTATTGTAACATTTAAAAAACATCATCTAACATGTTTTAGGAATAAATGTTCCATAAACGATGCTAACATGTAATGTCCTATTAATGTTACTGGAAGAACATTACTGTATAGTCCATTTGTAGGTTCATAACTTTGAGAAAACCAACCACAACATTCTGAGAATGTTCTCTGTAAGCTGTAACACCGCTCCTATGGAGACATTTAACTAGATTAGTAAGAGTTTCCCAGGATCTCCTCTCATGGCGTCAGGGGAACATCGTGCCATCTTGGTGCGAGCTGGCAGACGACAGCTTCATTTTCACCACAGCTGAATTCGTGGAGTGTTTTTCCATTACCGAGCAGAATAAAGCATTTCCTTTCATTCATTTACTGCAGTCTCTGAAGCTTGGACCGGCTCCCCGGAATGTAAACACATGCAGTCTGTAAACAGACTCACACAAACACACACTCGCTGAGATGCACACACAAACACACACATCCATCTTGCTGTCCAACAACAACATTGTCTGCATTGTGCTGTTTTGTGTTGACCATCTGAATTGCCCTAACGACACGATGAACTGATAAGATATGCATTTGGACGATGTGGTAGTTTTAATGATGTTATCAATGATGTTGATTTGTCTTCTAAACAAACGTCTTGTAAAAATGAGGTCTGTAATTCAGAGGTGCAGAACATAAAGTTAATGCGTGATCTTCATGCATCACTTCCTGTCCCTTCTTCACATACCAATAAACAGATAGATAGAGAGAGAGAGAGAGAGAGAGAGAGAGAGAGAGAGAGAGAGAGAGAGAGAGAAGAGAGAGATCGAGAAGATAGAGAGGAGAGATAGAGAGAGAGAGAGAGAGAGATAGAGAGCGAGAGAGAGATAGAGAGAGAGAGAGAGAGAGAGAGAGAGAGAGAGAGAGAGAGAGAGAGAGAGAGAGAGAGAGAGAGAGAGAGAGAGAGAGAGAGAGAGAGAGAGAGAGAGAGAGAGAGAGAGAGAGAGAGAGAGAGATAGAGAGATAGATAGATAGATAGATAGATAGATAGATAGATAGATAGATAGATAGATACTACACTTTTCTCCAGAACATTCAAATTAGAGCTGGATTGATTTCTCGATTATCGATATTATCGTCTTATTTTGTGCTGTTTTCAGTTGATGCGTGAACAAAACTCCACTAAACATTACTTGTAGTGCCTGTCGTCCAATCGCAATAGGCTTTATGTTTTGTTATTTTTGATATGAAACTAATTCTGAGCTTTCCAATTCTGTCAATTTTTTTGACAAAATTGAAACAATAAATACAGTTTTGGCGCTCTTTGATGTTCCACGACTGATCGCTGTAGGTGATTCAGTTCAAGCGGCAGTGACCCGATCATCTCTTCTGCTTGACCACTAGTAATGTCATGAAATATACATGAACGAACATCAGAAGGTATGTCGAACGAACCAGCACAGCTTACTGAAATGTATCGTGTCTCATGCAATCGCTCAATCCGTTTCAAATACAGAAAATAAATCGTCTCGTAAACAATACGTCGTAGTGTCACGTTCACCTCAGGAAAGACATCCAATGACCATAAACTCGATAGCTAGCTAGAAAAAATACTATAGAAAGGAGCATTTTGATAAATATAAGCACTACATATCCATTATCATCTTTTTAGTTAACATGTTAGTAATGTCTCGTTTCTTATTTGTTTGAATAAATAGCCTCCCTGCTGAAGAAAACTATAGAAACCATCACAGAATTGTTAATAGTTTTACTGGTTATAATGGGACTTGTACTGGTTTTACTGGAAACTGTAACGTTTCTACTGGTATTTGGTCACCTTCTATTGGTGGCTTGTTAAAACAAATAAATCCTAATGGAATATGTCCCAAAACACACTACAGAAAACCATTGTTTAATGGCTTTTAATGGTTCAAAGTTGATGGTTTGTAATGTTTGTAATGGTATTTGTTGTGGAAAGCATTAGAATTTGTGATGGTATCTATTGTTTTTTGCAGCAGGGCTATGTCACGAAAACACGTTACAGCCACAAACCACTGTTTATATTTCAACAACGAACTGGAGTAGAGACAATTTTATTATTATAAAATAGATTTTTTTAAAGTGATTATTTAAATGTATTATTTTTGTGTTATTTAAATGTTTGTAGTATTTGAGTTTTCATTATTAAATATGACTCTGGACCACAAAACCAGTCATAAGGGTACATTTTTCAAAATTGAGATTTATACATAATCTGAATAAATAATATTTCCATTGATGTATGGTTTGTTATGATCGGACAATATTTGGCTGAGATACAACTATGTGAAAATCTGAGGGTGCAAAAAAAAAAATCTAAATATTGAGAAAATCTCCTTTAAAGTTGTCCAAATGAAGTTCTTAGCAATGCATATTACTAATCAAAAATTAAGTTTTGATATATTTACAGTAGGAAATTTACTAAATATCTTCATGAACACGATCTTTACTTTATATCTTAATGATTTTTGGCATAAAAGAAAAATCTATAATTTTGACCCATACAGTGTATTTTTGGCTATTGCTACAAATATACCCCAGAGACTTATGACTGCTTTTGTGCTCCAGGATCACATATATATAAAAAAAAACAAAAAAAAACTACACCTAGTTGGGCTTTAATATTGTACCAACTTTCAGTTTTCCCCATATACACTAACAGTTTACAGCATTAGTAAAAAAATTGACAAATACCATACCTGATGTATATCCAAAATAATCAATATCAAATAGAACCACAAATCAAACTGATTTGTTAAATCTGGGTCAATATCCAGGTCCAATTCAAATAAAATCAGTGTCATGCTGATCAATTTAGTCAGACACAACACAAGTCTGTCTGAAGTTTCATATCAATTTTCATCAGTTTACTGATGCGGAGTTACAAAAACAAACGACCAAAATGTGCTTACATTTATGCATTTCCTCAATTTTACTAAACTCAAATTTAGTTTCATCAAGTCCTTCCTAGAGCGGCAATACAATAATAATACAAAGAACTGTTTTGAAAACTTTCAATTATAGTATTGTATGTCACAAAGTACCATTGTATTATCATCTGATACTCGTTATTCACAGTACCGAACTGTTATTTACGAGTTTATTTAAACTAAAGTAAGATATTTTAAGCTTTGTCCTTCCCAAAATGCTTTGCACCATCAACAGGCCATCACTGAATCTCTTTCCAAAGGTCTCAGTTTTCAGCTCCATCCGGCCGGAAAAAAAGTGGGTACACTCAAAGGACTTCTGGATCCCAGAAGAGCTACAGAGTAGACGTAATCTGAGGCATGCTGTTTATATTACGACCCAATAAATAAACGTGTTCTTGGAGAGGTCGAGGTCAGCGGGGAGAATCCAGACTCAGAGTACATTCACTGATGCTTACAGTACAAATGAGGTGAAAAAGAGAGAAAGAGGAGATAACAATGAGTTTGTCGGTCATTGTGGATGAATATTGTGACTTTGCAGTACATCTACTACCTTTACTGTTTATGGAAACACACGCTAATATAATATATAATAGTATAGTGTTAAGTTAATATACACATAAACTGCCATTCAAAAGTTTGGGATCAGTACAAACTTGTATGGTTTTTAATGCTCATCAAGGCTTTATTTATTTGATCATGAAATACAGATGAAATATTATTGCATTTTCTAATATTGGTTTCTTATTTGAATATACTTTAAAATTGTATTTTATTTCTGTGACGCAGTGCTGAATTTTCAGCATCATTACTCCAGATTTCAGCGTCACATGATCCTTCAGAAATCATTCTAATATGCTAAATTTATTATCAGTGTTGAACATTTTGTGCTGATTGATATTTTTGGGAAACTGTGATACTTTTTGTCTTTGATTCTTAGATGAATAAAAGTTCAAAACAACAGCATTTATTCAAAATAGAAATCTCTTCTAACAATATAAGTCTTTAGTATCCCTTTTTATCCATTTACCATACCCTTGCTGAATAAAAGTATTAATTTCTTACACAAAAAAGCCTTTGAACAGTAGTGTATATTGTAACACAACATTTCTATTTTGAATAAACACTGTTATTTGTAACATTTTATTTATCAGGGAATCCTGAAAAAAGTCTCACAGGTCCCAAAAAATATTAAGCAGCACAACAGTTTACAACATTTATAATAAATCAACATATTATAATGATTTCTGAAGATCATGTGACACTGAAGACTGGAGTAATGAAGCTGAAAATTCAGCTTTGCTTCATAGGAATAAATTATATTTTAAATAATATTAAAATAGAAAACTTATTTTAAATTGCAATAATATTTCACTAAATTACTTTTTTTTCTGTATTTTGATCAAATAAATGCAGCCCTTGATAAGCATAAGTAACTTCTTAAAAAAAAAAATTACAAATCTTACTGATCCCAAACTTTTGAATGGCACTTAAAGGTGTCATCGGATGCCCATTTTCCACAAGTTGATATGATTCTGTAGGGTCTTAATGAAATGTCTATAACATGCTTTGTTTAAAATTTCTCAATGGTAGAGTAAAACACCCTTTTAACCCTGTCAAAATCAGCTCTGTTTTCAGCTAGCTGTTTTAGTGCATGTTCCTTTAAATGCTAATGAGCTCTGCTGACCCCGCCCCTCTCTTCCGTGGGGTGACGAGCCGTTCTCATGATACTGTTTACTGTAGCCACGAAACTTGCTAAATAGCACATTATTAGGAAAGACGATTTGAAAAATTCATTAAAAACCTTACACTCACTTCTGTAGGTGAGGCTGGATCACAAATGATTTACGCAAACATAGACGCATTTAGATAGATCGGGGGTGCATTCAATTAAAAAAACAAATGTAATCCGCTGCATCTTCAGCGGCTCAGATGACGGGAGTAAATGACGACTGCTATGTTTATTATTACATCCAATAACAGAACACCTCAATCTCTTAGGAGCCATTCATGTCTACATCTGCTCCGGCGGACTGTAACAGCTCGCTCAGGGCAGGTCTAAGCTAAAACGCCAGTGTCAGTCAACAATCGTGGGAGGGGCCTGGGTCTGTGTGACATCACACAGACAGGCATCTGAGAACGGCTTGATGAGAGAAAAGAGAGAAATTATTTAACGAGATAAAAAAACACTGGGTGGATCTTTATCATTGTAGGGTGGTTGTGTACACACATCCGATGACCCCTTTAACATAATTTGATAAATTTGGCAATCACCTTCCTGTTTCCCTCGACAAAAAACACTTATAAGCAATCCACCTTTTTAAGACTAATAAACCTTAAAAAAACTCTCAAGGGGATTTACAGATGTATTGTGTGTCGTAGAATAAAACGTGAAAGTATCTTAAGCTGTTCAACAAAAACCCAATGACTTCAGTAAATCGTTTCTGGGAGTTGGCCTACAAATATACACCATGTCTTCAGCACTCTAAATTATTTAAGCAAAAACATCACGAAAGGTCTTGATAAACATACATTTTTAGTCAGATGTTCCCAAATTATCAGTGATTGCGATTTACTGTCTACATCAACAAATCAACCGGTAACATTCATTCATTAATTCAATAAAACAATGCACGTTTTCAACTGCAAAACAACCAACCGCTATTAGTTACAAATAATGCAAAAGAGAAATTAAAACGCAGGACTTCTGTCCTATGTGTGCATGGTTTGCGTGTTCTCGGGAACAGAGATGGCATTAATTCAATGTCACGAAGGAAAATGTGAGTCAGAGGTTTTTATACTGACATTGCGGCTGCTCAGCCCTCGGCGTCTGAGTCCTGATATCGATAAACGCGCCACAACAAATGGAAGGAAGTCTCATGAAAAGAATTAATTCCCTTGAGCGGGAACAATGTGTTGCAGACCTACAACAGAAATAAAATAAATACAACAAGCCATTGTGCTGCCGCTTCTAGAAATGTTGACGTTCAAGGAATAAGAAAAAGTCTCAACAGGAATATATATATGATTAAATACAGATTGTCCTCATGTCTGACATTGCTGTGGTATAATCCCAGTCGGTGCCTGACATCACTGCTTCGCTCCGGCGGCCCTGCTTGTGTTTTCTCAACAGGAGTCGGATTATCTCAAACACCTCTGTGCAAACAGCACCGTTACCGGAGGACAATTCTGATTCCTCACGGCTCTGACGGCTCGGCTGAGGACACGGCCATCCGTGGCAGGAAGGAAAGCCTAATTAAAGAGAACGAGGTTGGGTTTCTTCTCCACAGTCACTTTCACTTAAATCCGTTCAGGATTGTGACTAGATCCGGCTGAGAGTTTATGTACACCGCAAAAATGAAGCCAATCAGGCCGGGATGTTGAGACAAGGTGAACGCCTTCTTAATTCTGTTCACGGCTTAAAGAGTTTGACAACCACAACACATTACTTTCCACACTTCTGCTACTTTGAGCTGAATATTATCTGCATATATTATGCACAGATGCTACTCAGTCCTGCAGCTAGTTTTTAAGAGTATATTTGATATTTTTATGAGACTATACACAACTGAAGTGGTCATTCTGAATAGCATGCGATGTACTGACAGCCTTGTAATTGAATAGCGCACCATTTCAGTTTCAATGCATTTTAGTGAAGACTGCACACACACACACACTACTGTTCAACTGTCTGTGGTCTGTAAGGTTTTTATAAAATAAATTAATTTATAATTCAGCAAGGATTAGTAATGACATTCATGATGTTACAAAAGTTTTCTGTTTCAAATAAATGCTGTTATCTTGAGCTTCATGTTCATTAGAGAATCCTGAAAATAAAATGCATCATGGTTTCCACAAAAATATGAAGCGGCTTTCAGCATTGATCGTCAGAAATGAGCAGCACATCAGCATATTAGGATGATTTCTGAAGATCATGTGACTCTGAATACTGGAGTAATGATGCTGAAAATACAGCTTTGATCACAGGATTAAATTACACTTTAAAATACATTCTAATAGAAATAAATATTTAAAACGTTTTTACTCTATTTTTAAACAAATAAATACAGCCTTTCCCCCCCCAAAAAAAAAAAACATTTGAAAAAAATCTAACTTTTGAATAGAAGTGTATATAAAGAAATTTGATCAAAGCAAATAAGACACAAAACTGCTTATTTTACATAATTACACAATAACTAGACAGACAGACACAGGTCCATTCACTCTCTTCAGCATCACTTAAACTTGAACTTGAGGTTCATCATTTTACCCGACTGCTACTCTTATCATCAACGGTTCCATACTGTCTGATTTCATACTCATAACAGGAAACAGCGATGGCAGACAACCTCATGTGTAAAATATCTATATTTGAACATCTCTCCTGTAGGGTGAAAAGACTCAGTTTGCTCTCTCACTTTGGTCTAGAAGCTCTTCTTTAACGCAGCTGTTTCTCTGCCACAGATTACAACAGAGCTCTATTTTTTTTAAGACAGGCAGATTGTAGGGGTGGGTTTTCTGTTCAAAACAGCCATTAAAATCATTGGAATAAAACAATATGAGCCTATACAGACTTTATATGAACAAGCAATGTTGAGGGGCAATAAGTATTAGCACTGATCCCGATTTCACCCTCATTTTTAGCGAATACCAGCCGCTGCCATCAGGAAAGAGACTGAGAATGCCTATGTGTAAAACTAATAGACTGAAGCTATCATTTGAACATCCTCCTGCATCGATAAAAATGTTGAATTCTAACAAGAACAACGCACCTATAGCACATTAGCACTTTACTGTGTTTTGTATTTATATTACACATTGTTGTATTTTAATGTATGGTCTTAATTGTTTTTTTTTTTTCTATTATTGTATGTAATTTGTCTAGAACAACACTGTAGCACTTTGCCCGAGACAAATTTCTCTTCGGGGACAAATAAAGTTTATCAACATCAACATCTGTTTCAGCAGACGTGAAGCCTCTCTCATGACACTCTTACAGGACGGATCCAGAATTAACTTTCTGCCAGTGACTGGAGAACTACTTCAAACTGGTTATGAAACCTTTTCATACAAAATCACTAAATAATTGAGGTCTTTACCTAAAATAAAAGATCTGAGCTTTTCTTTATTAAGCCATTTCATCTGAAACCCTATGAAATACACTGAAAATACTCAAACCTACTGAATAGTGTCCAGGTGACCTGCACGTGATTCAAACAATGTTTTTCTCCAGGGTCATACATGTGAAGAAAGCTAACAACCTCTCAAACTGAGCCTTTTAAAATCTTAAATTAGCAATTAGTCTCTACTTCAAACAGCCAGTAGTTTGTGGGTCAACCTGGCTGATATATACTGGTCTAACACTAACTATGCAGGGATTTTTATTTTTGAACATTAACATCACACTGGTTCCATGATAAAAACCCAATAGGATTTTTCCAGATTTTTTTTCCATAATCTTCAATACAGCTGAAGCCTAAATACAATCGCCAGAAGTAAAAAATGTAGATTATAATCTAACTACAGCACAGTCACGTGACTTCCACATCACCATCATTAGGCTCTTTCAGTCTTAATTTCAAAACATTTTCCCTTAAAGTTTGAGTTGGAATAGTTTGCAAGAGTGCGATTACAAACAAACAAAGCTGTTAAAGCGACTAGTGAGTAGATGAGTTTAACCTGTTCAACATGATGAAGTTTAATGTCACCCGACAACCTCTATAGTACCATTTAGACACTTGGCTAAGTGTTTTTTAAGACACGTAAAGCTTTAAAGATGTTTTACTAATGCATTTTATGTCATAGAACAAAATGTTGAAGTATCTTAAGCTTGTGTTCACCACAGACCTTATTTCAGGCATTTAACCAAAGACCCATACAAAAAAAGAGCTTTTTTGCACTCTATACTGTACTTGTGACACCTAGCCCTAGTATTTTTTTTTTAAATGTAAAGTTTAAAATTTCATCTGAAGTTTCACATTATTTAGCATAAATACAATTTCGGCTTTTCATGTGTTTATGAGTCCTTCCCCTTTGCCTCGTGTCAACTCCACTCTTGCCACTGACACGCTTAAAATAGACACCGCTCTAAGACACTCTGGATTTCACACATGCATGTGAAGATTTGGGAAAGCACAAGGTACAACACTGAAGGGTTTTGTTAAACACGTTCAGATTATCATACTGTATTTTATAAGTAACATTCCTAAATTGAACTCCTAAAAAGAATAAGAACACACAGTGTTAAAAACACGAAACGTGGTCATTTAATACATTAATCCAACACCAATTTCCCCATTAAAGCCTTCAATTAAGATGCATTTCCTCCCTCTTCATGAGACATTCACACGTTTAACTAGGAAGGCATTCACGCGCTCTCGCTAACACCTACAGATGTGGTCTGCACACTTCCCCTGAAGCTGACCGCACCATCAGTGTAAACTCCTAATGATCTAAACCCAGCAGTGTCACTTCTGGCTTAGTAATTGTACGTTAAAACACGTAAAGTGCACACAGGCTATGTATATACCTCCAGCCCAACCCGCTAATTAGCTGAGGCATGTTTGCTTTCCTTCTGTCTCCTAACGATGCCTGCGATGAGAGAGAGAGAGCAAAAATCAGCCCTTACTGCCACTCTTGCCTGCTAACAGTCACCCACAATTACATTATAAAGAAAAGCTGTTCCACTCCAACTGCCTTTCATTTTAAGATATCGAATTAAAGGAATAGTTCACCCAAAAACGAAAACTTGCTGACAGTCTACTCACCATCAGGCCATCCGATATGTAGATGAGTTTGTTTCTTAATCAGATTTGGAGAAATGTTGCATTACATCATTGGCTCACCAGTGGATCCTTTGCAGTGAATGGGTGCCGTCAGAATGAGAGTCCAAACAGCTGATAAAAACATCACAATAATCCTCCAGTAATCACACCACTTCAGTCCATCAGCTAATGTCTTATGAAGTGAAAAGCTGCATGTTTGTGAGAAACAAATCCATCATTAAGACATTTTAACTTTAAACCTTTGTGTTTTTGAATGGTTTTACTTTTAGACGGTGCGTGATCTGTGTAGATTTCTCTCATGATTCAGACCAGATTACTTTTTCACTGGAGAAAGCAATATTATGGATAATGACTCCTAAAAAAACACGCAGCTTTTAGCTCCACAAGACGATAACTGATGGACTGGAGTGGAGTGGTGTGGATTATTGTGATGTTTTTATCAGCTGCTTGGACTCTCATTCTGACGGCACCCATTCACTGCAGAGCATCCATTGGTGAACAAGAGATGAAATGCAAAATTTCTCCAAATCTGTTCCCATGAAGAAATATCTAAACATCATTTAAAACTAAATTGCGTAAGATATTAAGAGAATAAAGATATTTCAGAGAATATATTGTGAATTATGATTTTGTTAGATTTATTAAAATCGCAATACCAGTTTTGCATATGGTCATCATTCTGTAACATGGAGTATGCAAAATACATTTACATTTACGCAAGTGACTTCAACAACATTTTATCAATTCATGCATTCCCTGGGAATCAAACCTACAACCCTCTCCTAATGCCATGTGAGGATGTCAGGACTTTAATACCCCGAAGACCAATTCCCCATGGATTCCCTTGGGATTTTCCTATGGCTTTTTGGTTTTTCAATTCATGAGTGAAATAAGGTCTTTGGTAAATATAAGTTGACGATACTTGGACATTTTGTTGAACAACGTAAACCACACACACTCGCACACCAAACATTCTTATGTAGTTACTTATTACAAACATACATTTTATTTTACATTACATACATTAAATTAACAAAACTGCAGTATGGGTGCATGCAATTTATGTTATAGAGAATAATTGTACTTATAAATTGGAAACCCCCATTGAAAACTAATAGGAAAACATGGGGATTTTTTCTTCTTCTAAGGAATAACAACATGCATTATCCATCTTGTCTGTAAAAACTTCACAACACTCTCAGAGTGGCAAACTCATATGGGTTTTGAACACTTAGAATCCGACTGAACAGTAAACATATTTTGCCATGTGGCCGACTATAAATGCTTCAACTCCTGCCTCAAAAATGCACACTCCACTTTGGGACAAAAATAAAAGAGGAAAACTGGTGAGAGATTTTCTGGATTGTGGGTTAAATGGAGAGAAAGCGAGATATTCGTGAGAAAGACGTGCACCAAGATAAGAACAGAGAGAAACATTTAAATAAGAAAACGACCATGAAATATAAACGTACAACACAACAGCTATATATAAAATACCTCACAACAGCCACCAAATTCTCTTTCTTCAGTGGGGATTTGTTTTGACAGGTTTCTCGCTCTCATTGCACAGGAGACTTAATGGAGTAGTTATTATTAACTAAAAGCATTAACTTTGCCTGAGATGCCTCTGAAAGAAATAAGTAAAAATTGGTGTCATAAAAATGAAGAGATATAAACATGAACGATGATAGCCGCTCAGATGTTTTAATGAGAAATACTGAGATCTTTCTCAGGAGGAAAATTTGAGAAGCAGAAAAAGTCAATTTAATTTCATTACTGAAATTCTGAAGAGGAACATCTGAGAAGCATGGAACTTAAAATCCTTCATTGTTCCCTCCGTTTGCAATGGGACTCTGGAATAAACGGCTGAAATATTGCAGAGACCTCAGTGTTTTTACTGTCCAAATACATGCTCAGATCATTTGTTGTTTTTGGAGAAATTGATGTTAAATATACAAAATTCACATTGAAATGACGTTTGATTATGGATTTTGATGTCCTTGCAAATCAGAGCACAGTTTAAGACATTTAAAGTCCTCTAAAAATCTTAGGGATATACAGTGTGAGGTATATTTCTCAAGGGAAACATGCATGAAGTCTCCACATTTTTATCTCTATTTAATCTCTTGGCAGTCTTAGAGAAACAATTGAGATTTTATAGAGATCACAGTGTTTTTCAGTCCAAATGCATACTTGGAGCATCTGTTTTTGTGAGAATTTAATGATAAACATTTGAATTTCTTAGTAAAAACAGCTCTGTGTTTATATTTTAGCAAATCTGAGCACAGTTTGAGACATTAAATGTTCTCTGAAACTCAAAACGAGATACATATGAAGGCTTTTTCCCCTCAAGAGAAACATCTGAGAAGCATAAAACTATAAGTTCATAATTTTCTTTCCATTTAATATATTGGAGTCTCAAAGTTTACATTTACGCATTTAGCAGACGCTTTTATCCAAAGCGACTTACAGTGCATTCAGGTTATACATTTTTATTGTCAGTATGTGACAATGTGTGTTTAAGTTGACACTTAAATTACATTTAGGCAAATTTTGAGCGCAGCTGAGACATTAGAATACCCTCTAAAATCTTAACGAGACAAATATGGGGTCTTTTTTCTCAAGAGGAACATCTGAGAGGCATGCAACTTAAGCAAAAACTATTATCTCCATTTAATCTCACGGCATGTTTGTAGCAGAAATATATTTACTAAAGAGATTTCATTCACAACAAGGTTGTTTGATTCCAGATATTCTCTAAATCGAAGCGCTGAGAGATCCTCTGTCCCCGCCTCTGACAAGGCCATTGCTCCAGACTCACAAAAGAATACTCCAACTTCATTGAGTGAAAGGCAACACAAAGCAAACAACCCCCCAAACCGCTGCCACGCCACCCCTCCCCGGCAGGCCTCCGCTGCTCTCAGCTCCCGCTATTCAAGGGAAATGTGTATTTCCCACACTGGAGTTGTCCAGCAGGGTCTGCCCGGCAGGGGTTTTGCCTCGGGGTGAACGGGGAGATGAACTAGAGGTTACATCAACACACACACCGCTGCGGCATGTCACATCCTCACCGCCGGTTGCCTTGGCGCTGTTAGCCAGCAGCTCCAGGCCAGGAGAGCAAAAAGCTAAACCGAGCTGCTTTCCTTCTGTACCTCGAGAACATCAGGATTCCCCCCCCCCCCCGACAAGTCGTTTATTACACATGGGTTTTTAAAAGCCTCCTTATCCCATTTACTCGGAATTATGCTTATTATAATGAATTATGATCATTTCACGGTGCTGGTAACCTGCAATTATGGTAACGTTGATGAAGGAAAAAGACGCTCATGGCAAACATCTGCGTTTAATAAATACTGACCTGACAAAAACGGCACCCTTTAATCACTCACTGTCTGTTTTATATGCTACTGATGCGTTTGACAGACAAAACACTCCAGATATAATAACTCAACTGTAATTAAGATAGAAACTGGATGAAAATAAAGAACCATCTTGCCATTTGTTAGCATTAAATACATTAACATGAACCAATTAAGCTAAATGTACCATTTACTAATACATTATTAAACGCAAAAGTTAGATATGTTAATTTTAAGAAATAGACCTGAGCTATCATGAACTAACAATGCACAACTGTGTTTTAATTAAGATTAATAAACACTGCAACAACTAACAGGAACTAATTACAGAAATAATGAATGAAGACGGAGCCAACAAGTGAATGAAAGTGTGACAGAGCAACAGAAAGAGGACTAAAGAAAACACAGAAAGAGGAAGAATGAAAGAGCACTGGCAAATGGACAAATTAAGAAAGAATGAACATGCAGAAAACAAATTAAAAAGGAGAGGCAAGAATGGCTGTGCATCAATAAAAATAAATCACATTATAAAATACAAAAAAGAAAGAGGCGAAGAATAAAAATGACAGGAGAGAATGAAATACCAACTTAAAGTCAAAGCGAAAGAAAGCACAAAACAAAGTAAAGAAAGAGAGAAAGCTTGAAAGAGCAAAAAAGCTAAAGAAAGAAAGAAAGAAAGAAAGAAAGAAAGAAAGAAAGAAAGAAAGAAAGAAAGAAAGAAACGTGACATACAGACCAAGTATGGTGACCTATACTCGGAATTCGTGCTCTTCATTAACCCATCCAAGTACACACACACAGCAGTGAACACACACACACACCGTGAACACACACCCGGAGCAGTGCATTTATGCTGCAGCGCCCGGGGAGCAGTTGGGGGTTCGGTGCCTTGCTCAAGGACACCTCAGTCGTGGTATTGAAGGAGGAGAGAGCGCTGGACATTCACTGCCCCCCCCCCACCTACAATTCCTGCCGGACCTGAGACTCGAACAACGCGACCTTACCGAAACCCTTATGGTTGAAAGAAAGAAAGAAAGAAGAAGAGAGAAAGAAAGAAAGAAAGAAGAAAGAGAAAGAAAGAAAGAAAGAAAGAAAGAAAGAAGAAAGAAAGAATGAACAAGTGAACGGCAGTTTCAGAAAAAGACAAAGCAAAAGAAAGAAAAATTAACAAACAAACAAAAACCAAGAAAAAAAAAGAAATTAAAAGCAAATAAATGTGACAGACAAAAAAAAGGACAAAAGAAATAGCAAAAGAAACTACTCCGTTACGACAGATTCCAGATTACGATGACTGCCATCACATCTGGAGCACAAGACTCAAAACACAGAACAACCTTCATAAACGACCCCAAACCTGCATCACCATTCTCTCTGTAACATCATCTCAAACACACACACACACACACACACACACACACACACACACACACACACACACACACACACACACACACACACACACCACACACACACACACACACACACACACACACACACACACACACACACACACACACACACACACACACACACACACACACACACACACACACACACACACACACACACACACACACACACACACACACCAGCGCCGACCTGACCGTCCCGTGCTGACGAACAGGTGCAGGTCATTAGGCCCAACGCTGCCACCTTCCGCTGTAAGATGTGCAGAAATCCTTGTTGTGGAAAATAAAAGAGTGAAAGTATTTCTAATTACAAAATGTAAATATTGAGTTTTCCCACAATGGGAAACAGACCACCCAAGATGCAAAACAACCCCCAACCCCCTCCCTCCCGCTCCCCTTCTCTGTCTCTTTCTCTCGGCCGTCCTGTCAGCGCGACAGGAAAAGGAAACCTTTTGAGCATCACCAAACGTAAATGCACACATACCAGACGTGCACATGCGTACACGAGCGGCCGCTGACATCACTGCACCATGCTTGCGTAACAATCCATTAGCTGTGACCTCCAAACGTCAACTTCTATTCCTCTGCTCCTCGTGCAAAAGCTTGCTAAATACCCAGAGGTTCAGTGCGCGCTTTCAGAGTCACAGGTGAACGTCAAATACTTGACTTTGTGGTGACTTTAAATGGCCTTCATGAGACTGTTTTCCAACTTTAGGCCACATATGGAACTGAGCAACATGTGGTCGGCATGGACCGAGCCCCGGGAGTCACCATTTGTTGACGCTTGTTTGTACGGAGAGCATGTCGGTGAGTGATGGGAATAGAGGGGAATGAGGGCTCAGCTGGGATCTGGAGCTCTGCCCCTCTGGACTCGAGATGTCTTCATTCTGAAGGTGCTCTAGAGACCCTAAAACACCTCAATTCAGAGCTGCTCATTGCCTCTTAGATGCTGGTTTGGTTCTACACTCTTAAAAATAAAGGCTCCAAAGGGGAGTTTGCATAGCAATGCCATAGAAGAACGATTTTGGGTTCCTTAAAGAGCCTTTCAATGAATAGTTAAAAACATTATTTGTTCTTATTCTAGTTTATTAACATATAGAAACTTTTACTATCAAAAAGAGCATGTAGTGCAATGGAAAGTGCTTTTTTTTTTTTAAAGTCAGAATTCCAAAAGGATGCTTTGAAAGAAACATTTCGGTTCCTCAAAGAACCTTTCAGTGAACAGTTCTTAAAAGAACAATTTTAAAAAATAAAATATTCTTTACTGGCGTTTATGGTTCCATTAAGAACCTTGAACATTGAAAGTAACTTTTCATTGCACAAAAGGTTTTTTTACACTCTTAAAAATAAAAACCTTTTTGGGTTCATCATTTTTGGGATAATCTAAAGAATCCTTTTGTGCAATGAAAAAGTTCCATGGATGTTAAAGGTTCTTAATGGAACCATAAATGCCAATAAATAACCTTAATTTTTAAGAGTCTAAAGTGGGAAAATGGTTCTTTAGACAATCAAAATGTTCAATGAAGGGTTCTCTGGGGAAGCAAAGTGGTTCTTCCAAAGTATCACCATTTTGGAACCTTTATTAATTTATTAAAAGTGGATTATTATGATCTTTTTTCCCCACTAGAAAGAACCTCTTGTGGAATGGAAAACTTCTTTGTGGATGTTAAAGGTTCTTCGTGGAACTATCAATGCCAATAAATAACCTTTATTTATTAAGAAGGTATTCTGTTCTGAAAGCCAAATGTTGCATAATTGTTACATAATTAACCTGCCTACAAACAAGCATATCGCCGTCTGTTCTTTGAAAACACATTTTAACACACAGTAATTTAATTCCTATGCGAGTTATAATTAATAGAATTTATATCAATCAATTCAAACTTTTATTTTAGATGGGCATGGGAAATAAAAGTGCCTGGAATTTGAGTTTCATGAGTTTGGAACATATTTGGACTTCTAAAATCATCTGGTTTAGCATCTCTATGTCATAACAATATGCAACAGTCAGAAATAGTGTAATATATTATATATAAACTAGCAATAACTCTATAAACTCTAAATATAAACTCTAGAGATGCTTCATTCTAGAGGTGCTCGAGCAGTGCGTGCACGACCCTGTGAACTCTAAACTGCTTTATACAGGTGCTTGAAAGAGATCTGCAGACGATTGCGGCAAACCCATTACGTTAAGAAAACCTTGAGTGATCATTTGTGTAGAATTATAACTTAATAGTTAAGAGTTGTCTTAGCTTTAGGAGTTGCAACCGGGCCCTGCCCTTTCTCTCTGATCCATTCACTTAAAAATAACGACTCATTATCATTGATCGAAGAGCCTCCATGCAATCTTTCCATTGCACAAAAGGTTCTTTAGAATATTAAAATGTTCTTTGTGATGTTTTTTTAAGAACTGTTGACTAAAAATGTATTTGAGGAATCAAAAATGCATTTCTGTGAAAACCCCATCTACAACACATCCAGAAACTGAACTCTAAATCATTTCATTTTAGAGCCATTCTAGAGACTTTTCCAGTGGTTGACATCACCTAATTGCTAAATATCTTAATGTTTTCCATTTGCAATGAGCAAAAAGACAGACTGCGTAACATTAACAGGACTGTTTCTTAGCAAAAGTAATACAAGTGCGGTATATTTTACAGTTTAGTACATCATTATTGCTGTCAATGAGCAAATAAATCTATCACGAAAATCTCCACACGTTATAATAAAGACACCTGCACAGCATAAAAAGTTCAAAGATGTTAAAAATAGCTGTTAAAGTCTACTTCAGCGCTGTTTGGGAAAACTGCGTCCCATAAGTTGTTCTTGCTGAGCACATTTTTTCCCCGGAGTCATTCCTCAGCCAAAAGGTACATTTCATGTGGAGGGTGAAAGGGAAACTTACCTTGCGGGTTTCTGGTGGCAGAAGCGTCGGCTGGCTGCTGGACAAAGAAGATCAGAGCGACGCTGAATAATCCAAAGCCAGCGCGCATCAGAGCAGACATGAACATCATGTTAAACACCTTGAACCTTCAATACAATACAAGCGGACAACTGCGAGACTTTGAGTCCAAGCGTGGATGAAGCTTTATTCCCGGCGCTGGAAACAGAGCGTCTGTTGAGAGAGAGAGAGAGAGAGAGAGAGAGAGAGAGAGAGAGAGAGAGAGAGAGAGAGAGAGAGAGAGAGAGAGAGAGAGAGAGAGAGAGAGAGAGAGACCGAGAGAGAGAGAGAGAGAGAGAGAGAGAGAGAGACTGTGTGTTTTATTTCTTGGTCTTGCGGAGATTGTGTGCGCGGAGATCAGGAGGAGAAACACGGTCGAGTTGAGTGCTCATGATCTTCAGTCCTGCAGGAGACACAGACCGACAGACAGAGAGAGAGAGAGAGAGAGAGAGAGAGAGAGAGAGAGAGAGGGGGGAGGAGAGATGCACAACAGCGCGTTGCTCTCTCTCTCTCTCTCTCTCTCTTCTCTCTCTCTCTCCTTTAGTCAATGGTTCTTTATTGGTAAAATTAATGAAAAGTTCTAGAAAAAATAAATGCAAACATTAATTGTGCGGTTAATGTTTTTGCTAATTATTTAAATGTAAGAACACAAGAAATTGTAAAACTAAAATAGCAACTTCTTATAGGATACCGACAAACGGCAAACAAGCTTTTGGCTGCATAAGAACATAAATTATTATTATTGCGTTATCATTGCATGTTTATTTCCAAAGGGCTGTTAATCATCCAGATATGATCATGCTGTGAATGTTTGCATGCATTGAAGAACCGTTAAATAAAACATTAATTTCTACATCATACATTCATAATTATACATTTTACATACATTTATTTATTTTTAGATTTAATACTGTCATTCAAACTTGAAAACCTAAAATGTATCTGCAGACAAAAGAAAATATCTTATCTAGCTCATTTATCTGCATTATTTTAAGACGATTTCAATTTGAATTTAAGTTGTTCAGTTTTAATGGTTAAACAAACCCCGGGGTTTAATAACAAATTGGGAGGAAAGGTCATTTTAAAGGAATAGTTCACCCAAAAATTCCTCCCAAAACAAACAAAACAAAAAGAGCTGCTGTCCGTTTACTCTCTCTCAGGTCATCCAAGATGCAGACGAGTATGTTTCTTCATCAGAGTTGGAGAAATGCAGCATTACATCACTTCCTCAACAATGGATCCTCTGCAGTGAATGGGTGCCGTCAGAATGAGAGTCCAAACAACTGATAAAACATCACAATAAACCACAAGTAATCCACACCACTCCAGTCCATCAGTTAACGTCTTGTGAAGCCAAAATCTGCGTGATTATAAGAAACAAATCCATCTATGCATTTTAACTTTAACCCGTTGCTTCTGGTTAAAATATGAGTTCATAATCCATAATAATGCTTCCTATAGTGAAAAAGTAATCTCCTGTTGTCCTGTCACATCAAAATCCACCCACGTAATTCTTTAGAACCATTTTGGGCTGGTTTTGCTTGCAAATGGGGCTTGATCCATCTGTGCATATTTCCCTGCTGATTCAGACAGGACGACTTTTCACTGGAAAAAGCCATATATGACTAAGAAAAATGTGGCATTAATGGATTTGTTTTTTTTACAGCAGCCTTTCTCTTCACAAGCCGCTAACTGATGGACTGGAGTGGTGTGGATTACTTGTGGATTATTGTGATGTTTTTATCAGCTGTCATTCTGACGGCACCCATTCACTGCAGAGGATCCACTGGTGAGCAAGTGATGGAATGCTATTTCTCCAAATCTGATGAAGAAACAAACTCATCCACATTTTGGATGACCAGAGGGTGAGTAAACCATTCCTTCATATCACCGCACAAACCAGCAGTTTCTCGTATGAACGGCAACACATTTCACTTCACCAAGTGCACAGACGAGTTTCTCTCTTTCTGACCTTGCAGGAATTCACAATCAGCAGCGGGACGGACCGCGGGTGAATGTGGGGTTGCCATGGAAACGGCTTCCGTGGGGGCAACAGAGGTCAGGCGCTCCAGGAGCCACGTGCAATTCATGGATTCCCTCTCATCTCGCCACAAACTCCTGAAAGCATGTGCAGCCGATGACACATCGAGCAACTGATAACTGATCCTCGGTTTACATACTTCGGCTGCGTCGATCCGTCTCGCAGATTCGCATCCCGAAGGCATTTGCTTTCCAGCTCCTCGCGCACCGCATCCCACGTAGGCCTACTGAAAGATCGTAGGCAGCCAGAATAATCGTGTCAGAACAGGCCTGTTCAAGCACTAAAATGATTCAGGGTTTTCTACAGAGGACAATTAACCCCTGCAACAATTAAAAAACATGCCAGAGATGTGACTTCATGCTTAAACCTCCAAAAGAACGATGGAAAATGAAACTTTTGGATGGAGTTTTCTCAGAAACTTAGTCACACTTGTCTGAAGGGTCCTTCACGACCTCAGACATCTGGTGCGATTGCAGCTCGCGTTTACCTTTGGCCTTTCTGCCGGTTTTTTCTTTTGCTTTTGTCCCGGAGAAAGTCGGCCTCATTACTCACACATCCAAACAAAGCGAAATTAAATCTTTTGTCCCGGAGAAAGTCGGCCTCATTATTCACACATCCAAACAAAGCGAAATGAAAATCACAATAGACTCAATATCGCCAGATCATTTTTTGGGACATTCCTCTGGCTCTCATGTTATAACTCGAGGTCAGTCCTCCGAATAACAGATTCCATGCTGTCATTAAACATTCAGCTCCAGTATTTCTCCAAACTTCCTCCTGTTGTCAAGCCCCAGTACAATTCAACAAAGGCAGACGGAGGCAAGCTTCGGCCTGTCCCTGCTCCATCATTATAATGCGCTCGCAGAAGTTACTGTTTAGTTTTTATGCTTTGCCTTTTTGAAACGAACTGCTCGGTGCTTGATTTGCATGACTTCAGCTTTCTGCACTGTTATATTGTCCACGTTGTGAACCTGGATGGGAGAAGTGGGTCACGGTGCAAAGCTTTCAAACACCTTCCCTTCAACACTGAATCTATATTCTGGTCCTCACAGGACATATTTATCGTGAAATTTGATGAAAGCATGTGAACTTAATTTAGTTACTATGCATGCTATCATGGAAAACTGATGATATGATGCTGATATGAGACTTTTAATGCTAGTTAGTTTAGCTTTTGACAAATAGGTTTGGGTAAAGCAATAAATAGGATGCAGAAAATTCCTAAGGAGTCAACAATGAAAACCGCAGGTTTTTACCAATCTAAACTCCTAAATAAATTAATACAAAGAAAAATTGCTAAAAGGTAAATGCTAAATATGCTGCTCATATAATTTTTTTAAATCTCACACGCACGCACGACACACACTCACACACACGCACGCACACGCACACACACACACACACACACACACACACACACGCACACACACACACACATTTTGTGATGGTTAACGTGGGACATCCCATAGGTGTAATGGTTTTTATACTGTATAAACTGTATGTGCTATTGCCCTACACCTAAACTTAGACCTCACAAGAGACTGTGCATTTCTACCCCCCCCCCCAAAAAAAAAAGAATAAAAAAATAAAAAAATAACTCACTCTGTATGATTTATAAGCGTTTTGAAAAGTTGGGACATGGGGCAATGTCCTCATAAGTCACCTTCTCCTTGTAATACCTGTGTCATACCTTTAAGGTTTAGAATAACATTTTCTATTGTAATGTATTTTAAAGTGTAATTTAATCCTGTGATCAAAGCTGAATATTCAGCATCATTACTCCAGTCTTCAGTGTCACATGATCTTCAGAAATCATTCTAATATTCTGATTTGCTGCTCAAGAAACATTTCTGATTATTGTCAGTGTTGAAAACAGTCGTGCTGCTTCATATGTTTTGTGGAAACTGATATTTTGTTTTTCCA
Organism: Ptychobarbus kaznakovi; assembly: GCA_027422405.1. Lineage (NCBI taxonomy): Eukaryota > Metazoa > Chordata > Actinopteri > Cypriniformes > Cyprinidae > Ptychobarbus > Ptychobarbus kaznakovi. The sequence continues at coordinate 1,535,275 of CM049794.1, forward strand.
GGATGATAGAAAGTTCAAAAGAACAGCATCAAGATTTATATAAATATTTTGTAACATTATAAAAGTCTGTACTCTCATTTTTGTTCAGTGTAATGCACCCTTGCTGAATACAATTATTAATTTATTTATTTACATAATATCTATATTGTGAATATATATTTGATATTTATAGATATCAAATTCTAACTCATATTGCTTCCCTGATCACATTAAATGTTTTTACAATAAATTAGAAACCACTGCACATTTTCAGACTCTTCTGTACGTCTCCATCACATATTTCCCCATTAGTCACACAAGTCGATTGGACCACCCAGCGGACAGATGTTTTGAACATCAGGCAGGATATTTTGATTGTCTTGTAAGCTTCATCAACCTGGATTTGCCCACACAGTTCTTGAGTACACTAGAGTCTGAGTCATGCGATTAGACTAAACCGAGCACATCAGAGAGAGACACAATTCCTCTTTATCTGCTCGATGGGCTTCTGGAGGGCTTGACTCATCTGACTTTAATCTTTCAAAGGAGAAACAGATTTCAAAGATTGCAGAAAGTATCAGGCAGCTTTATGAACCCTGATGGAAAGTCCAGGTGCGCTCTGGGGACATCTAGAGCTGGAGAGGAGCAGCACAGCACAGCATACTGATGATGAGCGTCAGATGGAAATGAAATGAACATTAACACTCTGTCCTTGCTTATACACCTTTAAAAAGTACATTTCTGCAAGTCGTCGGCAAAGTTTCAATGCTGGTACTTCATAGTGACCAGATCTGTTCAAGCTCATAAAAGTACCAAACAAAACTTCATTAGAACACATAAGTTCTTGTTAGAAGTCTCTTATGCTCATCAAGACTGCATGTATTTACATTTTTACAATTTAAAATACTGGATTTCTATTTTAATATACTTTAAATGTAATGTGTTCCTGTGATCAAAGCTGTATTTTCAGCATCCTCCAGTCTTCAGTGTCACATGATCCTTCAGAAATCATTCTGATATGCTGATTTATGAGCAATGTTGGAAACAGTTGTGCTTCTTAATATTTTTCTGGAACTTGTTATACTTTTATTCAGGATTCTTTGATGAAAAATAAGTTTAAAAGAACAGATAAAAATAAAAAAAATAAAAAATAAAGTAAGTCTTTACAGATTTTTATCAATTTAACATCCTTGCAGAATAAATGTTTAAAATTAATTTCTTATAATAATAATAATAATAAATAAATATTAAATAATGATAAATACATACATACAAAGCAATTTAACTACACATAAAATCACAAGTATTTCACAAATAATTACAGATTTGAGTTAAACTTGACATTTTGTCAAAAAATGCCAATTTGGACATTTTCACTTAGGGGTGTACTCACTTTTGTGGCCAGCGGTTTAGACATTAATGGCTGTGTGTTGAGTTATTTTGAGGGGACAGCAAATTTACACTGTTATACAAGCTGTACACTCACTCTCTACTTTACATTGTAGCAAAGTGTCATTTCTTCAGTGTTGCCACATGAAAAGATATAATAAAATATTTACAAAAATGTGAGGGGTGTACTGAGATATATATATACACACACACATTATATATATATATACCACACACACCACACACACACACACAGCACACACACACAACACACACACACACACACACACACACACACACACATGCACACACACACACACACACACACACACACACACACACACACACACACACACACACACACACACACACACACACACACACACACACACACACACACACATATATATATATATACACACACACACACACACACACACACACACACACACACACACAACACACACACACACACACACACACACACACACACACACACAACACACACACACACACACACACACACACACACACACACTATATTATGTATATAAATATATATACACACACACAGTAACACACACACACACATACCACACATACACACACACACACACACACACACACACATATATATAATACATAACATACACACACACAAACATACACACATACACACACACACACACACACACACACACACACGCACACGCACCCACACAACGCACAATATATATATATTATATAAAGTTAGTTATATTATATGTTTGTATTATTAAGTTTAGTTCATTGTGACCACACTGTTAAGCTCTCAAAAGGATAAGAAAACAAAAAAGGCATCATTAAAACACCATAAAATAAGCCTATGTGTATGTCCATATGATTTATTTTAAAACTTATTCAGAATTTTAACCACAATAAATCAGTTGGAGGTCAGTGTTTGCTGGAGACACAGGGATGATGTAGGGATGTGGGTTTGTTTTTTGATCAGATGATGTGACGTGTTTAGTCACGACATGGTCTGCTATCACAATCAGGGCTGAGGAGATCAGGTGGAACCTCTTTGAATGAAATTAAATGATATCTGACCAAGATTAAGGCACTGATCCAGAACCTGGTGAGCTGTCTATACCTAAGCAGCATTTTAATGCATCCTAGACTCTAAAATCATCTCGAGTGCTGCTGGCACTAAAACACAGATGACATGAACACATGACACAGATACTACAAAATGCATGTCAGTTTGTTATGCAAATTGCATAATAGATAGGATAAAGATATTAATAATATTAAACAATTGAAAAATATTTAAAAATAATGTTAATTTTAATTAATAATTTAATATATGACATCACATATTATTTACAGAGAAGTCAGTGTCAGACTCCAATGTGACATGTTCAGTAAAAAAATACATTAATAAAACGAAATAATGTGTAAAATTAAATAAATAAAAACAGTTTAATTAAATTACCAACTGACTACTTTAGCAAATTTTTGCGTGATTTATTTTTATTATTATTAAAACATGACATGAACACATAAAATATTAGCTATGTAACATACTAATGGCAAATTTTATGTCAAATATGATTATTAATGTTATTAAATAACACTAAATTTAAAATCATAAACAAAACTTTTTTTGTTACTTGAAATACAATCAAAATAAGAGTTAACTTATATAAAATAAAATATATAAAAATGGCGACTGAAATAAGTTTACAAGGCAGCATTAGCATTTGTCATTTTTGTAGTTTAAAATAATAGAAATAACAGAAACCAAATAATCCAAAACTAATACATAAAAATAAAAAACTGTAGGCATACAAAAAATATGTAGGCATGTTTATTAAAACAACTAATAAAAATCACAAAAACACAAAATGTAACAAAAATTAAAGTGAAGACGGAAGATACGAAAATAAAATCTAATTCAAAATATTAACACAATCACTTATATTCAATTTCAATGAGATGCTCCCTTAGAAGACGCAATGAATCAGCTCCATAGGAGACAGATTTGTGTCTGAAGGGTCTCAAATGTGCCACTAAACCAAAGAAAGCATGCTGGAAACTGTGTGGGGCGCTTAGGGCTGATTTGTGGTGATTGTGTTAAATCTGTGTGAGGGTAATTGCTGAAGATATGAGCTCAGCAGATTCTCTGAGCTGATTGCTCTGGTAATCAGCTCGTGTAAGTGGGTTCTCATGAGGTCTCGGCCTACCTGCAGGATGAGGCACTTGGCCTGCACAGATCATACGGGCGTAATATGATAATAATCCCATGACATTCCTCCTGGTGTTTTTCTAGTCCATGTTGGTTTACAAGCCAACACGTCTCTCCTCAGGCCTTGAACTATTAGATACAAAAGCAGCTACGAGGGGTTAGCCATAATGCTAACTTTCCAAAGAAGCCATTGCATTAAACCACACCCCATTGTTTTCCAAAGCCACGCCCTCCAAGGATATGATAGCCAATCAGATATCAGCAAACCCTTAGCTGAGTAGCTTCAGCATTGCGCCCCTGCTGGTAGATGACACACGGTTTTCTATTCATTTCATCATACAAAATAATCAGTGCTATTTGACAAAACAACACATAAATGTAATCACAAAAAAGTATTATATTATATATGACGTTAGTTTTTTTCAGTTTTTGCCAATAATATTGAACTATTTTGTATTTATTTGTATTTTTTCCATTTTCATTTCAACTTAAAATGTCTTTATATTTCAACTTAAAATGTCAACTTAACATTTCTAGAAATTTAATTTCAACTTAAAATTTCTTGAAAATAAATTTCCTCTTAAAATGAAACAAGGTACATTTTTATAAATTTTTGGCATTGTTAATGGTCTAAATTAAATTTAATTTTAGTGATTTTAGTACACCACTTTTATTTTGTTATTTCACAATTTTGTTATTTCAGCTAATGTCAAGTAATGAATATTACACACACACACACACACACACACACACACACACACACACACACACACACACACACACACACACACACACACACACACACACACACACACACACACACACACACACACACACACACACACACACACACACACACACACACACACACACACACACACACCACACAACACACACACACACAAACACACACACACACTCACACACACACACACACACACACACACACACACACTCACACACACACACACACACACACACACACACACACACACACACACACACACACACACACACACACACACACACACACACACACACACACACACAACACACACACACACACACACACACACACATCACACACACACACACACACACACACACACACCACACACACACACACACACACACGCACACACACACACACACACACACACACACACACACACACACACACACACACACACACACACACACACACAAACAATTTTATTTTCATATTTTATTTTCATTTCAATTTTTGTTAAAGTTTTAGTAAATTAGTTGTGTTTTTGTCCTTTTTATTAACATTTATTTATTTGATATTTTTTAAAGTATTTGCTTAATTTCACTGTTATTAAAATTAGTAGGTAATGCATGCATTCACATGAAAAGTATTTTGTTGGAATTTTTAGTTGACGCAGACTATCATTGGCTCTGAATAAATATGCAAACTATTATTCCCCCGGGATGCTGTCTCCCTTTCCATATCAACAAACAAACAAACAGAAAAGCCCAAAGAAATCAGCTCTGAATCTGTTCTAATAGTCCAGTCTCTTAGAAGAAATGTCCAAATATCTGAAAAATGTCATTATTAGTGCGAGCTCTTCTGGGAGGCCATTAAAGAGGTTGCTGGTAAACCTCAAAGGTTTCGTAACTTTGTTGTTGAAAGCCGCAGTAATGTGGGTTTGAGGAGTCATGATGGCAGCCGGACGCGTATCCCTGCGCCATCCTTCGGCTCTGATTCACCATCTTCATCCAGATGTGTGGCCCGGGTCTCTGTGGTTAAAGCGCTCTAGGATGTCGCAATAAAAGGCATTCTCTTCAAATTAATTGCTTCCTCTTTTGCAGCAGATGTGAAGGAAGAGTATTAAAGCAGGCCCAAGTACTTACTTTTGCAGACTGCTCTCTTCTTCTGCTAATTAGGCCTAATAAAATACTTTAATGGAATAAAAATGTGCTAAAAGCTACTCAGTTAAAGCATTTCAATAAATCAAGGGCATAGAATTTTGTAGGGATTCTTGAGACCAATATCCAGCGACTACAAAATATCCTAGCAATCATTTTGATCAAACAATTAAATATATGTGTAATCACTCTTGTTGTAAATTTGGCCGCAACTGAAATAGGTCATACATTGATATTACCTGAGAAGTTAAAGTAAATACACTAGAAAACCGTTTACACACGTGTAGAAATGAGGAGAAATAACACATTGGTTGTGTTAAAAGTAACACAAAATGTGTTGAGCTTAGACACGTGTGTTGTTAAGAAACAACGCAGGTTGTGTTATTTTTAACACATCTTTTTTAAGTGTGGTACATTTAATACATGTGCGTAACATAAGATAGCCGAAGTGTTTAAAACATATGCACAGTTCAGTTGAATGACTTTTGTTAAACGGTTGTACAAAGCAAACAGCTGGAATATTCACACAATAAAAAACAACACTAAAAATAAGAGTGTGCGTTTTTTCTGTGCACAATTTGTTCATCTAATGCAGGGTCACCAAACTTGATTCTGGAGGGTCTGTGTCCTGTGGAGTTTAGCTCCAAATAGCCTCAACCCACCTCCCTGGAAGTTTCAAGTATACCTATAAGACCTTGATTAGCTGCTTCAGGTGTGTTTGATTAGGGTTGGAGGTAAACTCTGCAGGATACCGGCCCTCCAGGACCGTGTCCGGTGACCCCTGGAAACATGTATTTTGAGGTGCAACTCGTCATATTTATGGAGCTTTTCACTAGTTAGCAGTAAATTGTTTACCTTGCCTGAATATGTTCGTAGGTTTGTGTAGGATGTCTTCGACGTGGATGTCTTCTTCGGAATAGAAATGTGGAATTTTTTTTTTTGCAAACATACTTATTTCAATTAATCTCAATTAATAAAAATTGCAAGCTAAACCAGTAGTAGTACTGACAGTGTCGTGTAAACATAGCTAAAGGAGCAAAAAGCAGAGGAACAAACAAACCAATTCATTTGAGTGAGTCATTTATACTGGAACCGCTCAGATTGCTTCAAACTCAAACTCGTGACTTCCATCATTCATTTCAAGCGGCTCACCAGCAAAACCAGTTCAAAAGAGCCATTCATTTTTTTTAATTTTGGCATCGCTTGTAATGATTTTTAAAAGCATGTATAGTGATGAAGCGGATCACATGCTGCGAATCATTTCAGTGACTTTGGAGTGAGACTTTGATTTAGATCGGAGCTTCAGAGCGGGTTTGCAAATCTCTTGATTCAAATCAGAACTTCAAAGCAGATTCGCGAATCGTTTCGAGAGTTGAAAGATTCGTGATATGTGCTCCGAATCCGATCTGAATTGAAATGATGGTTCATGAATCATTACTCAGATCAGGACTTCAGAGCAGGATCTTTTGATTCAGATCGGAACTTTGAAGCAGGTTTGCGCATCATTTTGTGCACTGAAAGATTCCGATCTGAAAATAAAATTCTTCAGATTGGGACTTCGGAGCACGGATCACCAATCTTTCCTTCCTACCTTCCTTCCTGCGGTCTGTGGGTCCTAACGCCCCAGTGTAGTGTGCACAAAATGCACCGTCTTTCGGATGAGACGTTAAACCGAGGTCCTGACTCTCTGTGGTCATTAAAACTCCCATGGCACTTGTCGTAAAGAGTAGGGGTGTTACCCCGGTGTCCTGGCCAAATTACCCCCACTGGCCCTTGTCAATCATGGCCTCCTAATAATCCCCATACACTTGATTGGCTCTATGACTCTCTCTCCTCTCCACCTGTAGCTGGTGTGTGGTGAACGCATACACTTGATTGGCTATATGACTCCTCTCTCCTCTCCACCTGTACTGGTGTGTGGTGAACGCATACACTTGATTGGCTCTATGACTCTCTCTCCTCTCCATCTGTAGCTGGTGTGTGGTGAACGCATACACTTGATTGGCTCTATGACTCTCTCTCCTCTCCATCTGTAGCTGGTGTGTGGTGAGCGCATACACTTGATTGGCTCTATGACTCTCTCTCCTCTCCACCTGTAGCTGGTGTGTGGTGAGCACATACACTTGATTGTCTCTACGACTCTCTCTCCTCTCCACCTATAGCTGGTGTGTGGTGAACGCATACACTGATTAGCTCTATGACTCTCTCTCCTCTCCACCTGTAGCTGGTGTGTGGTGAGTGCACACACTTGATTGTCTCTATGACTCTCTCTCCTCTCCACCTGTAGCTGGTGTGTGGTGAGCACATACACTTGATGGCTCTATGACTCTCTCTTCTCTCCACCTGCAGCTGGTGTGTGGTGAGCGCATACACTTGATTGGCTCTATGACTCTCTCTTCTCTCCACCTGTAGCTGGTGTGTGATGAACGCATACACTTGATTGGCTCTATGACTCTCCTCCTCTCCACCTGTAGCTGGTGTGGTGTTGAGTGCATTCACTTGATTGGCTCTATGACCCTCTCTCCTATCCACCTGTAGCTGGTGTGTGGTGAGCACATACACTTGATTGGCTCTATGACTCTCTCTCTCCTCTCCACCTGTAGCTGGTGTGTGGAGAGAGCATACACTTGATTGTCTCTATGACTCTCTCTCTTCTCCACCTGTAGCTGGTGTGGTGAAGCGCATACACTTGATTGGCTCTATATCTCTCTCTTCCTCTCCACCTGTAGCTGGTGTGTGGTGAGCGCATACACTTGATTGTTTCTATGAACCCTCTCTTCCTCTCTCACCTGTACTGGTGTGGTGGTGAGTGCATACACTTGTTGTCTCTATGACTCTCTCTCCTCTCCACCTGTAGCTGGTGTGTGGTGAGCGCATACACTTGATTGTCTCTATGACTCTCTCTCTCCTCTCCACCTGTAGCGTGTGTGTGTGTGGTGAGCGCATACACTTGATTGGCTCTATGACTCTCTCTCCACTCCCCTGTAGCTGGTGTGTGGTGAGCACATAGACTTGACTGGCTCTATGTCTCTCTATTGTTTATATTAATTTAACATATACATACATAATCTAAACACAACTCTATATACAGTATATATAAAAGTAAAATAAATGAAGTAATAAATAAATAAAATAATAAAAGTGCATTTTACGGTGAACGCAGGCTATAAACACACGTGACGCTGCAAATGATCATAATTGATGGACAGCTATACCTGTGAAAAGACATCAGCAATCCGGAGCAAAAAAAAAAAGAAGCCCGAGCATCACATCAGGTACATTCATAATCCTGTGAAACTTTTTTGGCTGTTGACGTTAATAACGTGTTTTAATGTCAGTAATAATTTAAACAATCAACATTGCATCTATATTCTCTCCTGTTTCCCTTAAGAAAA